>SJJU01006344.1:0-12584 GCA_012932125.1 Conopomorpha cramerella
CATCTCTGAAATCTTTAAATAATTCCAGTGAAGACATTCAATAAGGTTCAAAGTATGTGTTGGTCAAGTGGCAATATACTAGCCTTTGCTCGATTAAGGGTTAATAGGGACCATCGAAGTACAAACACGACAGTATCCGTCATTGCTATTTACGTCATTGCTTTGAAATATTTTAATTTCTTGTCCTCGCGCAGGCGTATTCCCGTTGGCGTTAGTGAATTTTATAACGATGTCTGGCGGCGGGTTCGAGCACGTGCCGGGCGCTGGCGTGCGGCTGCGCACCGTCAGCGAACTAGCCGACGAGGTAAGTCAAGTACCTACCTACTCCTGAAACTATGAAGTGAGGGCATTCATAATAAAGTACAGTCTGAAGGTCTTCAAGTCGCGGGTGAATAGGTACCTTCTGAACAAGTGTGCTCCATCGTAGACCACATCGCTGCTTAACATCAGGCAGGATGGTGATCAAACGCTTGTTCATAGTGATTATGGAGCCGCAGGCTACCAATGAACCAGACGTATCATTCAGGCAAAATTCGCACGTCGGGAGGTTGTAGTGGGTTCGGGACGGGGTGTGTAACTAGGGATCATGTTTTCAGAGTCTATGTACCGTACGAAACGCCAGTGGCGTGCACTGGCTTTTACGACAAGGTAGGCAATCCCCAAGGAATGACCCCTATGTATAGGTAACTGGTCTTTACGAAATAGGTATCTACCTATCTACTCACCTACAAAATACAGGACCTTCGTTAGCCTATGTCGTGAGTACAACGAAAAAAGATCTAGCAATAACTAAGTATTATTAGGTCGGGTAGCCAAAATACTAAGGTAGGCAGTGTCTTTTTGCCTATATGGTGTGCACGCCACTGCGCAACGCTAAATATTACTGTCATAATTTCCAAATAAAGTTTGACAGTAATGACAGTTCTCCGCCCGAAAATCTGTCAAAAAAACGTCAAAGAAAATTCCCTATTGCTGCATTTCAATAATCATAATATTAAAACCGTCGAGCGGTGACACAAGTAGGTTTGCATCTTATATATGGATGTTATCTTTCACAGTTTCAGATCGACAAAATCTCGTGCCACCCGTCGCGGCTGAACGCCGACATACTGGAAGAATGCAACAGACTCGAGCTAAAAAGGCAGTTGCAAAATGAACTCTACACCGACGAACTAGTGTCCAAAGTCCAACGACTAGTGTGCGAAACATATCCACACGAGAACCTTAACGTGAGCGATGAACACGTGAAAAGTGTGTTAAACTGGTCGGTAAACCGTATCACGAGGCTGCAAGAGCTAGTTTCGCCCAAATTCGGCTTTCTATGGATATTGCCGAAGGCTGAATTGGATACACCCGACAAAGAGTTACTCGGGAATTTGGCAGTGCTACTTGAAAGTGCTGAGTTTGAAGAGCCGAAGTTGAAGTCTCTGCTGCGTGAGTTTGCCGAGAGGAATGGTCTAAAGTTTCCAGCGATGATGAAGTTGTTGCGCGGAGTCCTTAGCGGGTTGAAGGAGGGGCCTGGAGTAGCTGAGATGATGAGCCTGCTAGGCAAACAACAGTCTTTGGACAGGATAAAATTAGTCATTAGGTGATAGATGTAAATAAAATTATACATTAGCTACTTTTTGTGTTGTATTTTTTTGTTTATGGATAAGTACATACAGCGTCTGTGGTCCAGTTGGTCGCATACTTGACTTGTAACGGGGAGGTCGCGGGTTCGAGTCCGCCGAGGCTACTGAACGTGTACCAATGGGACTCTTTTTCAGAGCCTACATACGCAACGCAACGTTCATACGGTGAAGGAGAACAGCATGCGCTGATAGCTCAGTCAATACGTCAACGGTCAATATAAGTCGCGGGCACAGCTAGTTATCATCATAAAATTGAATGAACAAGTGTGCTCCATCGTAGACCACATCGCTGCTTAACATCAGGCAGCATGGTGGTCAAATGCTTGTGTTTAAAAAAAAAAAATAACAAACAACAATATTTGCATACATTCACATTACTTTATATTCACCAACTTGAAACATATACATTTCTTTTAACCATGTCGTCCATGTTTCATCAACAGTTTTGCCTAGAGTGACTTCCTGAAACACATCACTTTGAGAGATAGGCGAAAATCCCAACTTTTTAAACATTGCTATACTGATTTCATTAGACATGGATATCTTAGCTTCTAATTTTTGTAATTTAATGAAATCAATGCCGTATATTAACATCAATATAACACTTTCCCATCCAAACTTTTTACCCCGAGATTTTCTGTCAGCTATCATTATTTCAATTTCGCCTTGTTTTTGTAATTTGTCTGTTATAAATATATTTGTATCACCAATCATTGATCCTGAAAATTAAAAAAACAATTGGTATATTCATTATAATATTAATGTAGTATTAAAAAATAATTCAGGTTTACTAAAGAAAAAAGTCTACATAGCTTTAGCTGTCTGCAAGATGAGTTAAAGTGTAAATGTTGTAAAATTTGAATAACTCAATTTAGGGACTTCCCTATCTTTCACAAGACTTAAGTGATTTCTTTTCAATTTTCCTTACTTTCGGCAATTCTTCCTCATTTCCCATGTTTTTCATAAGGGTAAAAATATACTACTAAAATCATGTTTTAAACAGTCATGCTCCCATTTTACAAAAATCTTTAATAAGAAATTCTACAATATCATGACCACAAGCCCTACACAAACATAGTCCATGGAGCTCTACTCTCTACACTTACCAATTTCATCACCATCTTTGTATTTTGTTTTGTCTAAAATAATGAAAGTGCATTCTGAAACAAAGAGCACATCATAATTATTTCTTTAACTCTTTCCCGCACAGTAAATGTCTATAGGCGTCATAACAATAAAACATCTATTGTGTCTATATTACTGTCCGACAATGTGTTAATTTTCACTGCCAATGTCTTATAAATCAGACGCATTAGTGTGTGTGTTTGTGATTTTTAAGTTTATGTTTATCAAAACAGAATTCAAAATCGTGAAAACAACACTAATTTTCCAGCAGTCAAAAGATTAACAGTTTCTCTGCTAATATATGTATGTATTATACATAAAAATCTTCCTGAAGAATTCTACCCACTATAGAACACCGCATCAAAACCCATTTCAGTTTTAAAGACCTAAACATACATAGGGGCAGACAGCAGGAGGCGACTTAAAATAAAATAAAATTTATTACCAAAATCAAACATTACAAAGAACAATATAATTATTATTAAATAAAAGTAGTACTCATACACAAATGGGTTGATTATGTCCTTGTTTGCCTACGACCCCACACTAGGTGAAAACCTGTATCGCGAGGTCCGAAATTTTGTTTTGTACTATGTATATTTGCTATCAGTTCTACAAGTTTGTGTTCTATTTGTTTTTTAACAATAAGATACACTTACACACCTTTTAATTACTACCTACTATAAGAGGTAGGCAGACACTTGTCTATGGTTAACATGACAGGGGATGAGCCCACTGTGTTAACAATAGTATACTTCGTACATTTCACGAATGTGTGGGTCTTAGATGTTTGTGTGGCAGTTTTGTTCGTTTGAACTGTCAACTAGTGTGTCCATATACGACTCACACACACATCTAAGGCCCTCGCGCATTCATGAAATGCACAAACTATAACTGACTAACATCTTGAACATCAATAGTTGGTGTTTATTGGTTCATTTGTAAATAAAAGTTTTTAAATGTTGAGTGGTCCTTGTCACACTGGAAATATTGTAATTAACTTACTATCTTCATCTTGTCTCCAAGATTTCTGCATTTCATACTCTTGCTCTAATGTCAATGGTTCTGAAGCTGTTAACGCTTGAAGTTCTTCTGATTTCATCCAATCGTGGTATCTTGTTACCGGGAAAATAACAAAATATAAGTACTCAATCTAGGTATACAGTTAATAGCAAGGAACATAAAATACCTTCTTGACGAGAATTCATAGATACTCACTTTGGAACATGATGTTTTTCGTATGGTATAAGAATAACGTTAACGCCAGTTATTTGTGTATGTTCGTTTATTTTCATGATGATTCAAAACCAGACTAATTCTGAAAACTTATCTCAACTAACCTAATGATAAAGTTATCTTTAGGAATTAATTTAGGCATGTGACAGTGTGTCTTATTCTCAGGTGTTTATCTGTTTTGTTACCATTAAACATATTCTTTTAAAGAAAATATTAATTTCCCCTTAAAAAAATACGAAAAGGAAATCGGAACAAGACCAAAAACCAAAACAAACTTTTTGACATTGACATGGTTGACATAACACTGATACCAAATTTATTACTTTTATTTTTTTTCTCGGAAAAGCAAAGGCTGGCATTGGGCACATGGGCATAGGCAATGTATAGATCTAATATTCATTTGGTACAATAATCTTACATATACGCTGCGATTAATAATTATTTATTTACTGTATGTACGCACAGTAATTTGAAGTACTAAGAACTGGCGCAACAAAATATGTTTAGGAAGAAACAACCAACTACTAACAAGTACGCACGCACTGACGCAAACAAAGCTTGGAAAAAAAAACGGTTTACAACTGTCGTCTGTCAGACAAAGTAGGGTTTTTTTTGTCAACAATAAATAAAAAAAATAGTTTTGTTGATTATTGGGCAACTGTATCCGATTGAAGCTGTGAAATTATTAGGCACGTGTGAAGTACATAAAATTTATTGTACCATAATTATTGCGAGAAAACAATAATGTTAGATAACTGATTAGGTGACCTAATTATCTACCTGTAGTTGGTGTGACTAATCTCAAAATGAATCAATATAGGACGGAACGCAGGCTTACATGGTGCTACACATTGTTGTCCATTCTTTTGGGGATAACTGTAGTTTGCATAGCAGTTACTTATAACCACTGGCGTACGACCCTCGACGTTTGCCCTGGAAGTTGGCTGGAATACACAAATTGCGGCTGCATATTGTTCGGAGTCAGCACTTACCAGTACTTCAATGGTGGACATTATTCAAACTGTTTGTACGCAGTGTTTGCCCCATTGCCCATTCTTATTTACGCAATTATTATGACAATTTTCCACATGTATAGAGTGTGCATTAGTAACATTGGGAAATATGAAGATGATAAGTCGACCGAAATGGAAGAAATGTAAGTTTTTCACTTGTACTTTCATTTTTGTATACATACAACAACCTACATAAAATCATTTGGTTACTGGACATACATACATACATACCCTTTACACATACTGTCTGTTAATTTACTTTCCACTTGATAGATAAAATTTGTAATTGATGTTTTCTCTTAGATCCGTGTCATATACCTTTCCAGTGTCTAGAAAGATACTATGCTATTCATTAAGTTAACAGTGCTAGTACACTGCTAGTGACGTTGCATCACTCTGTCCTCATACTTACTAGAGACAACAATGAAATGAGGATAAAAAAATTATCAATGTAGATTGTATGCCACTACAATGCCAGAGCAATGCAATGTATATTTTATAAAATAAAAAAAAAATTAAACTACTACCAGTCATACTATCTGGTAGTAGTATACATTTTTTATACTTATCATATATGTACTTTGTTAGAATGGTTGAATACTAGTCACAAAATATTTGAGGACACACACACTGTTGACTCGAAAATAAGAAGAAGAATTATACTTATTTGTATGTTACAGTACATTAACTTTTGAATATACTTGACACCCATATATAAGGGTATTGTATTGTAAGTTTTGTACTTCACAGACAAAGACATTCAAAATAACAGACTGGCAAGTATATTTATACAGCTTATAAACATTTACTAATCATAATTTCTTATTACAGTGAAGGAGAATCCATTGTAGTAACAACGAGGTCAAGGGTGACACAAAACAATGATTCTATAATATATTGTTGGATACCCACCGCTTGCCTGGCAGCAGTTTTTGCAGTGTACAATATCGTTCATGCTGCTATAATTACTGCTGGATTCTTGAAGACCTGCACTCAGTATCGTGAATATTTAGCTAGAGTGAGTACAGTATTCATCATCATCAGCCCATATTTGTCTAATCCTGCTGCAATTGCACGCCACTGTGATCTGTTTTCAGCTACTCACGACCAACCATTTTGCGCATCGGCCGACCTTGCTCCAAGTTTTCTGCTAAGATGGTTGCATTGTTCTGGTACCGTAGCGGCAAACAATGTGCATGGCTGATTTAGTTTCTTTCATTACAAACGATGTTGTCTAAACTTTAGTAAAACAGTGATGCACATTTTCAAAAGAAATGCACACTGACATTATATTCAAAGTTTAAACTGAATATAAGTTAAGCTGAACGTTTATATATGGTTTATTTTCGCACCGTAATAGCCGCTTTGAACTTTCCGTAATAGCTGGTTTGCACATTGTTTGCCGCTATGATGCCAAAACAATGCAATTACGAGAGTGTAGCAGACTTGGCCCCTGCTTGTGGGCGTATGGACCGTGAATGTGAACACTAAAAACATTTATTTGTTAACTGCAATTTCATTCATTCGGTGTCAGAACAGTATACAAACTATTATATAACACCCTATATATAGAGCCACGCCCCAGAGAAAAAATATTGTATGTCTCCTGATCATAAGCTATTTTCCCACCAATTTACAAACAAACCGGTTCAGTCAGTGTAACTAACACAACTTTCTGTAATACTTATAATATATGTCAAATGTAAATATGTCTAATACAGGCAATCTGCAGGCCTACACCTTGTAGCACGCGAGTCAATAAAGACACGACGTAGAACAAATACGCACTGTGATTGGCTGTTATGTCATGCTCCATGCGACTAAGCTTCTTTCAACAAATGGTAGCGCGTTATATATCCTGTCATTTCTTTCTTGAAGCGCTGTGCTAGGGGGGCTGGTCTTATTATTGGACCAACGAAAAATCGGAGTAGGGACTCAATTTGACGCACAATTTTTTTTTCATCTCCATACAAAATGTTTTGCCTCAGTACTGTATTAAATTAATTACTAATATGTACTAATTATCAAATTAATATTTTCAGGAAGTGCGAGCGGCCGGTAACCATGTTACAGTTATACACTCCCGTCTATCTTGCCAAGCAATTTTCGACTTTATGGACTATTTACAACAGGATGCTCCAAACAGCAGAAGGGGTGATTTGAATACTGGGATTGCTCTGCACATGGCAGTGATTTGCTCATGGTTGGCTGTGGGTGTGTGGATCCTTGTAGTTTGGTATACTTCAGTCAGGGCTTACCGGGAGAGAAATGTCTTGTCCTGCTGTGGTAATTAATATAATCATTTCAGTGTATATGTTCAGGGCACCTCACAGTATTTTTAAACTTTTCACAGCACAATTTATTAATAAATTATCTTAATTTATTTTCGGGCAATGCGCTCAGAGATTTTATTTACAAGCATCTTTTGGCTTGTGGATAAAATGTTTGGCACCCAATTTAAGACAATAAAACTGTTACTGTATTCTTCTAAGGCTTCATGACTACAAAAATAATCTAATAATAGAGTATGTAACTTAAGTTTGCCAGATTTGTAGTAATTGCTTCAATTTGTCACCTGAATTTTAATTGGGAATTTTTTTCATAATGATAGGAGCCATCCTATTTTTCATGACTTGCTCTTGTAGATGTCGTCACATCTACATACTTTTTAATCTGAAAATTTCCCATTTTCCTTTCACCAAGTTGGAAAATATTAATCCCAACTACAGTAATATATGCATGCCATATGTACTCAGGTGCCATAGAAGTAACATTGCTCGATAGACCCCTCTTTAATAAGTTTTCGTGCCTTTTGTATGTTGGCAGTTATGTTTCTAACAAGTGCCGTCCAGAACCAGTGACTTAATTAAGCCTTATTAATAAGTACTACGTATAAATTACTTACTTTATGTAATTTTTTTTATATAAATTTATTTTTAAGTTCTAGGTGCATGAGTAAATACATCTACTCGATTGGTCCATCTATCGTGTGGTATTTTCCTTAAGGGATAGGTCAATGCATTATACAAACATCTTTAGTACTTTTGACTAAGTCGAAATGTATGGATATCTATTACCTGTGGAAGAAATACTTTATGAGCAATATGCGGACTAGCGCCAGCTACCACAAGTTATACTTAAGCCTTTTTGCCTTATTCATAAGAATGAAAAACCAAAAGGAGATTAATTTAGGTAGGTAGGATACCTAATTTTTAAATAAAGTATTGCATTTTGGTAATTATTATTAATAGTGTTGTATTGTATTTCTCCTAAGAACATTCCACCGACATTGTAGACTGATTAAAGAATTTTAATTAATAGCATAAATAAAGGGTCCAATGTAGGTAGATAATAATATATTTAGAGTCTGCGTTGTTAGGCTCAACGATAGCGATTTATGTACACAAAATAAGTGTTGTGAATTTTAATATTGTTTAGTGTTCTATTTTGACAAATTATCTTTTTTTTTCTATGATTTTTAGCATAAGTATTAGATATTGTTTCACATACAACTGAAGGTGAAGTGGCATTTTTTAAAACTATTTAAGATATTTTATTTATTATACCAACCAATATAGGTTGTTTGTGTTTAAGTTGTGACATATATGTACTTACCTGCTGAAGCTTTAAAGTAAAGGCACCTATAGTTTGGCAAAAAAGAGTAGAAACTAAATATGGCAAGAATTTCTATGAAAAGCTGTCTAAAGTCGGTCGTTTCTCCATAGAGTGTTGCTACTATTTAATTTCTACTCTTTTTTGCCAACTGTACATGCAGTGCTACAAGCATCTTTTGGTGCGTGTTGTGTTGTGTTTTTGGTCTGAGATTGTTACTATACAAGCGAAAGTAATTTTAAAGAAAAAATATCAGATTTCAACCAGTACGACCCGCCCCGGCCGTACATTTTTTTAAAGTTCCCCTCTATTTATCGGCTTTGCCTAATTTTATGATTTAAAGCCTGATTTCCTTATCATGGTACCAACTTGGAAATATGTTCTTTCCAACAAAAATAAAGTCATAAAAATAGGTACATAAACGACGCGGTTATCGGCGAACGAACATATACGGCCGAAATGAGATACTCCTTTTTGAAGTCGCACAAAAAGCCATCTGAAATAAAACAAGAATCAGAGAGGGAGGAGTAGTCATCTTCAGCCACATAACGTCCACTGCTGGATGAGGGCGTCCCCCAATGATTAGCAATTTAGGGGGGGAAACGCCCAATAATCGCCACACTTGGCAGGCGGGTTGGCAATCGCAGTGGTGTTGTAGTTTAACTCACAGGGGGCGCTGCTGCCCCTCTGGAGAGTTCTCTCGGTCGCCTCTTACGGCCCCAACGATGGAAATAGTTGGGCTGGGGTGGTGACACATGTATTCTATTCGCCGTCACCACACGGCTAGGAGGGGTATTACCACGAACTTACGTGCCAGAAGATCCTTGTCGTAATGTATGTTTTTAAAACCACTATTCAATAATATTAAAAAAAAAATGCCTATATAGTTCAGGAATACTACCCCCGATTACATGAAACGGGTTTAATTACCATTTTACAAATAGTAATATAATTATTTTTGTATAAGTACTTGAACTTGCTTTTTTTGTATTTTATATTCACCATAGTTATGATTACTCTATTTGCCTTTTTAAATGTATTTACAAATATTATTAAAATTATTTTTATACAAACTTTTAGCGTTTTTGTATTCCGTGCCAATCATTACTTTTTATTTGAATTTTACAATTACCGTAGGGAAAACCTATATTGTGGTATATATAGCAAAGTGACAACATGATCTGTCAAATCGTCGAATTAATAAACAGATATACACGTCTATTGTTTGTTGGGTGCTACATTACTGTATTGGTTAAGGGTGCTAAATAACGGTTGGGACGTTTCCCTTTTCGCAAATAACGACAAGAGTAATGGGGAATTTTCAGGGCCCCTGTTTCTCTTTGTTATGACAGATGGCGCTAGTTGTATTAGGGGGACAAATGTCGATGAAATTACTAACTTAAAGCAGTCCGTATTGAAGGCGACAGTAATAAAAATTTTTCCATTGTTTGTCTACATGTTACAAAAGTGTCTGAAGTTAGAATAGTTAAATAACTCACCCAAATAATAAAAAAGGCACTAACTGACAGAAGTCCTCCTGGATATCTACTAGCGACATCTAGATAAGAACCTTTGGAGTTTGAAAATTCCACATTGAAAAACAACCATATAGCTATTCTGATTTCTAATTCATTGCCACCTTGCGATGCTATTACAATAAACAGTAGTTGTGTAGTGTAGCAGTAGACTTCAAAATCATTCAAAAGATCCTTTTTGAACTTGTGTCATGGTTTATAAAGCCATTGACAGTAATGATGAAGAGCGAGATACATGATTGGCAGTTTTTGTGACATAGTGAGTTGTAGGAATGAGTCTATAGCCTGGGGCTCGATTTATTTTCAGCACAGTTTATGATGACAGTAAAGAGATGAGCGTGGACAGAGGGTAGGGAGGGTAACAAAATAAAACTATATTCATCAACATTACGACACAAACATATATTTATATCATTCTTAACTATAAATATTACTCTGTGTGACTGTAGCTCCAAACAAGCTGTGGGTGTTTCCAGTTCGTCCGCTCCACAGATCAATCCAACTAACGGGACATCATTTTCCCATAACCGACATCTGCAACTCTCACAAAAGGAGCGAGTCTGAAGATGAAAAATCATTGTTGCATCTCTTTCGTTTCCTCTCTTTGACAGATTGTTTTTTTATTTATTATTACTATTCTGAGCCACTGTTGTCCCACTGCAGGGCAAAGGCCTCTGTGATAGAGTGTTCTGTGAAGGCCTCTCTCCCCTCCTTCCATGCCATGCGATCTTTTTATTTATAAAACTCCTCATTTAGTATCGTGAATATGGGAACATAATATCCTCAATTATGTGTAATTAGTTTTGCGAACGGGTAAATAAAGTTCCATTGACCGACCGCAATGTCGGACTCAATTGGAAACACCACAAGCTATAATTAATATTAATAATAATTAGTTACGTTAGGTACCTAACTAAAGACATTCCACCATTCATAATATCATGGGAATGGGCAATTATTTGACAACCAACTGACAGCTCAAAATAGTTCCTTTTGTTATTGTTAGATGTCGCTAATGTCGCATCTCGCTACCTCAATCAATCTGTACATAACTTTCTGTCCTGATTTCAGACGTGGGCGCATACTTTGCAGCGATTGGACAGTTGATTGTCAAATGATTCAATGATCACAAATGGACACAACATTATAAACTATGGAAGTATAGATTAAAAACGAGACATTCACTAGTTGCATATAAATAACACTATTAACATAGATTTTTATTCGTATATATTGTCTATAACATTGAAAACAAGACGTGTCACATAACTAGACATATTATATTTCCTTAGAACTATTCGGTAACCTATTGAAGATGATTTTATGAGTATCTTTTTAACGGAACAGTTTCCGTATACTACTCTAAAAGGAATAAAGTTCATATTATTCAATGGCCATTTAGGTATTTGGCCGGTACCGGAGACGGTATCTGGATATGAACCCTATTACCTTAAGATTTAGGTCAATTTACTCTGAACTTTTCTTCATAATCTTTCTTTGAAAATCTCAACGCAGCGTAGCGCATTTTATAATGTTTATAAGTACTTATAAAATGCATTAAGTCGAACCACGTGCACGCACAACACTAATTTAATAGGTAAATATGAAGGAAGTGAATATTTTTTGGCAACGACAAGTACAGGCAAGCTGTGTTTAAAGATAAACAGGGAAAAACTAACATTATTATATTCTTTACACACGTCACTAAACATTATAATAACTATACAATATTGTATAAAGAGATTAGCTGCCACTTAAAGTCTGGACAATCTAACCATTCCCTTTTGACAGCTGTCCACTGCATAAATATATTGATTGATCGATGATTGATTGTCAAGTCTCCAAAATATATGCAGGTGACAACTGTCAAAAGAGAATTGTTAAGATTTTCCAGGGTATATGTAGGTACAAAAATAATCCTATCACAACAATTACATTTTGTAACAAATAACAAAAATGTTGTCTAAAATTTATCACAGACTAAACAATAATATAATATAATATTTAATAAATCAAATAATAATGTTGTGTATAAATATCATAAATATTTAAACCCGTTGACCGTCAAAGTGTTATTAATTAATATCGGTTAACACATTCTAGTGATGTTGAATACCATGTAGGCATCTCCAAGTGGTCCATCCTCACAGCAGTGGCGTGCACACCATATAGACAAAATGACACTGCCTACCTTAGTATTTTGGCTACCCGACCTAATAATAGAGTTATTACTAGATCTTTTTTTGTTGTTCACACGACATAGGGTAACGAAGGTCCTGTGTTTTGTGGGTGAGGGAATAAATGTAATAAAAACAACAATTATTTTGATCATTTCGGTATAACAATTTTATGTCAGATAATATTTTTATGTCAAAGTAAATATTTAATGTCCGTCAGATAGGCAAAAGTACATACATACACTTCACGCCTGT
>SJJU01006345.1:0-14452 GCA_012932125.1 Conopomorpha cramerella
TAAAAGCGTCTGTAGTCCAGTTGGTCGGATACTTGACTTGTAACCGGGAGGTCGCGGGTTCGAGTCCGGCTACTGGACGTGTACCTATGGGATCATTCCCCATCGCGATGAAACCCGCACACCACAAGGTGTGTGAACCCTATAACGGCGATGGGCTCACTCCCTGTCAGGTTGGGTTAAATACGCTTGGTGAACCGTGGGCATTTGCTTTAGCAAGTGCCTCTGCCTACCCCGCTTTGGATTAAAAGGCGTGAAGTTATTTATTGTTTTTATTTTTTTTATGTATGAAGTAGACTCTCAAATGAACCACCAAGTCCGTTGCTCGATCATAGACCACATCGCTGCTTACCATCAGCCAGGATGATGTTGAAATGCTTGTTCACAGAGCATAAATAACAAAAAGCCTTTCTTTCTGCCTCCAGTTATACCAAAACCTGCAAAAGGCGTTATTCCATCAGCCGGGAGCCTTCGGCCGAGCGACGTGGTGGCGTGACGTAGTGCCCGGAAATAATATACGCTCCAAATTGTAGATGTTACACTTTACCTGCTATATATAAGGTACATTACGAGATAGGTTATTCAACAAATCCCTACCGCTCTATCCCCTACTTGGTATTTGTAGGCGGAAAATCCTATTATCCATTGTAGAAATAATAAAAATTGAGACAATGTTTAGTAAAAAAAAAAATATTGTCTCTAGAATATGTATACGGAGGGTAGTTTGACATGACAACATCAACCATTGCAGTAGTAGTGGTACACTCGCTTGCGGAACGGGACAATGACGTCATCTTTTTCGTGCATGCAGCCCGTAATGTCGAGTCATCAAAGGTTGTCACGTCAAAAAAATATATGACCTCATTTTACCTATTATTTACAATAAGTAAGCTTATTTCTGTGTATTTTAGTAAAGTTCTTGGATAGATCTGTACCTATTAAGGTGTATAGAATCGACGAACACAATAGTAATTGGAATTTTAATGTGTGGCGATAGTGTAATTGTACATATTACACTATTATGGTGCTTATGGTGGGGATTTGTGGAATAACTGGCGTGACGTCACTGAGAAACGAGGTGAGATAGGAGTTGGGTGATTATGGGAAGACTGGCAACTGTCAATGACACTTTCTGTATGTCAGTGTGTATGTATCAGTATTTCGGTTATTTTGCTTAAACGTTACACGAAACTAACTTTTATTACTATAGGAAAAAGGCTCAGTTTTGTTAACATTTGACAGCTGCCGAGTTGGTCAACTCGATGACTCCGACCTTACGTTTCCACCGGCCAAACCTTCGCATTGTACAGCATATATATATTTCACACCAGATCACTACACCCATTTCAAACTTGTCGTTGTGTAAAGATTTTGCCCGTGGAAATGCGACAGTACGATACCATTGAATAAGGTATATTTTAGATTGACGAAAAAACTGAAGAATTGAGATACGAATCAGATCTTCACTAGAAACACTTTGACCTTTCACTACAGTTCATATCCAACGTCGTTTCTCAGTTAGGGTATTAAAAAAAATAGGGTACTACTCAGAGACGATAAGTGTTATTAATATTTAAAATAGTTTTTCAGAATCTATGTGTTCTAAAATAAGAGTCCATTGTGGGACATAATTATTTTTTAAAACCCAAAATATTGTGTCTCTTTGAAAATTTAAAATTGCACTTGTGGTATTTTGAAACCTATAAATACTTATTCTGTTCCAAGTTCTTGACGATTTAAAAGCATACAAAAGTGTCCAAAATAGCTTTTGGTGTATTTTCCTGACGAATGTAATTAATAAAATTAAATAGTAAATTTGACATGTTATTCTAATTTTGTCACTGAGTAGATGTTTGTATTTATGTGCGTAAGAAGTAAATATTTGTTGATTTGTGTCAAAAGTGTAAGCCAAAGCGCGGTAAGATTTTCGTCATTAAGTGTTTTACTTGTGCAAAGTATTTGTTTTATTGTTCGGATGAGACTTTGTACGAAATAAACTTTGACTTGACATATTCCTGGTGAAAAGTGTCGTTGTTATACCAAAAATATATTTGGATTAAGTCCTATTTTCTATACAAACAAGCGGACTACATACTCCGGTCCCCAGACATATAACGCGTTGCCATTTGGTTGAGTCGCACGCAACGTGAAACTACGCGAATGAAATCGCGGGGCGTCCACTAGTTTATAAATATAATTGTGTTACAATATTTAGTTTATTTATTAATCTCTCCTCACTCATGAGTGCTGGCAGAATACCAGCGTCACGGGCAACCGTGGCAATATGCTGAGTCGGTGTCTCTTTTTTGCTGACAGACACAGGAACGATAGATAGGAATGCTGCATTTAACATGTATTGTATGTGTAATCCATTGTACTGAATTATTGTTTGTGTGTTTTTTGGCAAAAATAAATGAATGTCTATGTCTAAATTTCCAATCCAATAACAGCATGGTTTACCGTACAGTTTGTATAGAAATTAGGATAATATACCTAAATACTAGTTCATATGATGTACACACCTTATACAAGCTATCAGGCAGATAAAGTCATAGTTTATATCATCTCATCCTTAGTACGTGTAGTTACTTATCTGCATTTGTTACTTTAGAATTATTGATCATGGGTTTTTAAACAGTTTAGAGGTACCTAGTAGGTGAAGTTCTAAACATGTATATATTTGACAGGCTGAAGTCGCGGCTATATTTGATTCGATGGTGCTTACAATTGAGGTAGGAATCTAACTGATGGCGCTGGTATAGCATGTTCCAAAACGTTTGTATTTGTTACTTAAGTTATAATGATTTTGAACTCTGTTCAGAGTACCGTAATTTTCAAAATCATCTATTTTTATTGAAAGATTTAAAACACTGTCGATTAAAGGGCTAACCAATCACGTCCTTGCAGTAAAATCGATACTAGCGCCCTTAGTTCTTCAGGTTTCCTACAGTACTGTGTATAAAATATTTTTATTTGTTTCTTTAGAAGCGTCAGAATCATCTCTGTCAACCTCTGTGCGAGAAAAGCGTGGAATATAGGTATATGTAGGTAGACACTCCTAAAATATACATTTTACATTCGTAACCACTGATTTAAAAGCAGCGCCCTCTGTCCGTAGAGGTGAATATGTTTTTATTCTGGTGTAAGTTTAAATTAAAGAACTTATCATTCTCCTAAAATATGGGTCCTAAAGTCCAACATATAGGATTTTATTATTTACTTAAAAGATTTAAACGACAATGACAACTGCTATTTAATATCGACAGTGTGAAAGGGACGACAACAAGTGACTATTGCATACACAAGCCCTAGGGTGTCAAGAAAGACTTGCCATAGAACAAATACGCGCTGTGATTGGCTGTTGTGTAACGTTTCGAGTGATAAACTTGCTTCAACCAATCACAGCGCGCTTTTTGTCTTGCCATTTCTTTCTTGGAGCCCTTTCTTACGGGGCTGGTTTAAAAGAAGCTATTTTTACTGTATATGCATATGTATCTGCATTTTGTGTATGGTATTATTTATTTTTAATGTCGAAAGTATATAGTTTAGTCAATGGTTTTACTAACATGAATTATTGTAATGAATAAATCTGTACACAATTCGTTAACTTTTAGAATATACTTGGCGTTCGTTATTTTGTACTTTCACCGTTGACTTGACATTACTTATTGACTGAAGTAAAAGTTCAAAATGACAGACTGTCAAGTGCATTTCAAAAGCTGATGGACTGTTATACTTAATTCAAATGCTATTTTGTACCTAAAGTTTTGACATTTAATGTTGGACGCCGAAGTAATACTACCCAAGTGGTAGACTATAAATAAAATATCTTGGGGAAAATTGTTTGGTGTTTTGGGATGAATCACTGCCTCGAGTTCGCCAACGTTTTTTATTTAACGTTGTATTATTTTTTTTTTGCTACATTATTTTTTTTCAACAGACGCCATGCTTGTCTCTTGATCCTTTAGAATAAAAATCGACGACGTATGCATGTATGACGTTGAAATATTTTTGTAAAAGAATTTGTGTAATCATACATAGTTTCAAAGGAGGTGGCAAAGCTAAATCTGTGGTGGCAGCACTATCGCTGGTACTGTCATTAGTGTCGTTTTGTCCCTATTAAAATACGTGTCGTGATGGCGCTATGTGCTATTTCGCTAGTTTTAAGCAACGTTGTCTTGTCTTTGGGCACAGTGCTCTCTCTCTCTCACAGTGGGGATGATGGCTGACAAGTTACAAAAGAATAGAGAATAGAATCATACAGCATCGTAACTCCAGATTTCCACACAGTATTAAAACCTTATACCGCAGTTAAATGCATTTAAAATTAACAATCTGTCCGCATTTAGGTTATTGTTTTGATTACTACTGACAGGTGGTTTGCGCTACAGTATTTTATTGATACTGACAGCTCGTTTGACGTTTATGAGCGTCACAGTTCAGTTACTTTGTAATTTAGAAAATTCAATGATATTTATAAATTACTAGCAAACCCGGCGAACTCTGTTACGCCACCAGATGGGTTCGTTTCGTTTACCCGCTTTTCTGTTGATTTTTTTCCTGAAATTTCTTTGCTATAAACCTCACGGAGCCCGAGACCTTTCCAACGAATGCAAAAACGTGGAAATCGGTTCGTGCGTTCTGGAGTTATAGCGTCAGGGAGGAAAACCCGACTTATTTTTATATAGTAGATAACGATGTTAGTAGACAGAAGCAGTTTAAGAAACTCTTGTGTCACCGATTATTATTAGTCAGGTAAGAGAATAGATGTAGACAAATGGGTCTCCAGAAATGGATTAATAAAAAGTTAGTCAACTGCATTTTTTTTTCACGTCATTCACTTAATAGTCAAGATTGCAGTCTTTTCCTGTAGTTACCAAAGTTTTGTTAGATATGGTGACGCCGTGCGCTACAATGTATGATACACCTAAAACAAACACAAACAACTATGTATTTAAAATTATGAACATATTTTGCAAATAGCAAATTCAATATTTAATTATTTTCGCCATCAAATATTTTTTGTTTAGCGACACGACTAAATTAAAATCGATTATGTTTCTGATCAGATTTTGTAGGTAAGTTTAATACTTTCCGATTATTTTGACGGAAAGGAAAAGTTACGAGCGACGATATTTTTTTAATGTACTCGGTTTTTTAAGGAAATATTTTTTCTTGTATATTGCTTTTTGTTATATTTATGTATTTACCTACACGATAGTTAGTCAAATATTTTTTGTAAGAAAATATATTTACACATTGAAAGAGTATTTTAGATAAAACTGGTATGCAAGGTAATAAAAAAAATACCTGAAATGGATCTGTATCGTCACCATTTTGAACGAAAGGACCCCGAAACAGATGGTTGGTAGGGAAATGCGGTTTCAGGTTCATGAAATATTTATATGTCATTGATTTGAGATCTGATCAAAAGTGCCTATGGGTGCATAGTGCCTCTGTTTCCGAGATGAATTAGTATTATTTTGTCATATAAAAAGTCTACTGTTAAATAGAAAAAAAAAATTCATGCCAGATCCTATTTTGTTTATTAAATTTACAAACTGTTTGACATTAAACATTAGAAACTACGAAAACCCCAAAAAAAACTTTTACCGAAAAACTGTCCCCTTACACCAACTATATCTGGGAAACGAACTCGTACACAGTGGCGCCTTAAAGAGCTTTTGATAAGGGCACTTATTGAATGATTCAAAACATCATACCTACCTGTCCATAGCTGGACAAGTACGGGTATTCAAACTCAGTAACATCGATATTTTGAGCAAAATACTTCAAATGGGATTTTTTTGAGACGCTTTTCTGACAGATTTTCGGGCGGAGAATAATCATTACTGTCATACTTACCAAAGTTTGGCAGTAATTAAAGTCATACTTACCAAACGAAGTTTGACAGTAATGAAAGTCATACTTTCCAAAGTTTGACAGTAATGACAGTTCTCCACACGAATCATGTCAGAAAAACGGCAAAGAAAATTCCTTAATCAAAAACTATTTTTTTTAACTTTTACCACAGTAAATTACAAACAGCAGACGCAAGTCTATAGCTATTTATTTATTACCTTGTATATCGCAATAGTACCTCCGGTAAACTGTTACTTAACAATATTTATTTTTTTAGCATTTTGTTAGACGGAATACCAATAGTATTTATATTCTCGGATATTTTTGGTTATATTTGTATAATTAAGTTTTTTATTCAGATGCACTTATATTTTTTTTACTTATATTTTCCCAATCGGTAATTAATTAAGCACAAATCTATATCTAAAAAAAAAACAGGGTAATGAGCATAAACAATTTTATTTTCTCTGTCCCTTCTCTTTGACACCATTTAGATCAAAATCCCTTGAGCCTTAGCATGTATAGCTCAACAATTAATTATTCAAGTATTAGTTTTGTATGCGAAAATATTGTAATTTGATCTGAGTGGTGTCATTGTGGTTTTGTGAAACGGAAGGAACGATTTTCTCTATTCCGCTGGGTCGTACCCTACGTATGGGAGCTGTGCCATTGTTCCATCATAATTATAAGTAAATTTATGTGCAAAAATATCTGTGGACTGTTTACAGTATTTCCTGTTCATGCATAGTGTATTTCAGTGTTGTAAATAATTCCAATTGACGTCCAGTAGGCTTAGTCTGCAAGCTGAGATTTGTTTCGAGGGGTCATCTCTTTATATTGCACGTGTAAGAGTAGAAATGCCTATAGGGCTCCAGAGAACACCCGCTAGTATCTGCGTACTGTAACAAGCCCATTTTGACACAACACCAATGGAATTATTAAAAAAAAATAGAAAAATACCCGACTAAAAATGAACGGTATTCAAGATTTAATAGTCAGCCGCCTTAATCTTAAGATGTATGGCTTATAAAATAAATAAGATTAAAAAAAAAAAAGATTTAATAGTCAAAATGGACTTCTAACAGCGCCCGGACTATATTAACATGTACTGCTCTGCTGCGATACTCTGATACAAGCGTGTCTAGGTCACCGTAATGCCTTATTTAAAGACACGCGGTGCCCCCCACGCACCGTCCCACATATTTTGACCGTCAAAAACGATTCAAAGTCGAAACGTCAAAACTGCGGGATTTTTCTCCAGTTGGCTCGAGCGGCTCTATAGGTATTTCTTTTCTTTACTTAGAAAGAAATGAAACTTCGAGACAACTCTAAGCGTGTACACTAACCCCAAAAGATAGTAAATGTAAAGTTTTAAATATGTGGTGTACCAGTAGCGCCACTTGTTGTTGGTGGTAAAATGTGGAACTAATTAACGCTTCCTAAAAATATATATATATAGTATCACTTTTAGAAGTGCCTTCTTTGATGTGTAACACATGAATTATTATTGTATATTGTCAAAATTATGACTCCCTATTATTATTGTACCTATGTATATTATTGTAATTTTATTGGGGCACCGACTTGTGGAATTTAATAATAAATGAAATATATGATACAATTTTATGGTTTTTATTACCTATCCTTTCAAACAGTATGACATGGAAGGATTTTTTGTCGTAAACGTTTAAAGATTAAATCATCTATGTCAAATTTTCAAGAGCAAAACGGACTCGAGGTCGTATGAGAGTAAAAGGCCTTAGACCTTTGTTCGTTATAGGACAAATTCGTGGATTAGTAGTCTACTGGACAGAAGTACAGTGAGGAAGAAAATAGGTAATATCATAATTTTAGGTTTATTTCATCACTATTGCACACCAAGAGTAAACCTCGTAGAATTTGTTGAGAGTAGCCCTCTTTTAGGAAATGCTTAATAATATGTTTCTGTTGTTTGCCCACTTTCGGAGTTTTATGATTTATGTGATTTTGCATCATCAAACCCTTTGACCCCCCCCCAACGCACATGATCTTCTAGCTATCGGAATAGGAAATATTGTTCTGATTGGGTCGTAGTTTTCTTTGTTTTTTCACTCAATAAATATTTTACAATAAACACTCGAGAGGACGGACAGCAGAGCTCTCTGTGAGTTACCACAACACCATTGCCATCGCCAACCCACTTGCCAGTTATTGCCGTTTCCCACAATATGAACATGGAAGTCTTTGGGATAGGCCCTGAACCAGCAATGGACTTTAAGTGATGATAAATAAACATATTTTTACGTCCAGTTACGGTACGCACTAAAGACGTTTCGTCTTTTCTTTCTTACTTTTCCTGCCAAAAAGGGACAGCAATAAATTTAATGACAGATTATTTACTAAAGTGCCTTCGGTAAATCAGACGAGAGGGACGAAAAGAAAATATTTGTTATATATTTCAATTATTTATTTAAGATTCTTCGTGCTTAATTCAGAAAGCACTAAACTTTTTCCACATTGCATTTTGTTCCACAAAAGTGCAATATTTATTAAGTATTATTCATTATTATTTCAATTGCTTAAAAACTACTAACAAGAAAACGTTATTTGTTGTTAATAATCAAAGTTTAAAATATATATTTTTGATGTTAATCCCTTAACAGTGTTAAACTTTTTTTTTTCAATTTAGCGTGTATTGCAAATTGCATTGCCACGGTCGTGCTACTACGTATTAATATATATATATGTATATATACTCGTATATATCGACACTACTTAATTCTATACCAATTTTACCACTGTATACTATAAGTACATCACAATTTGACAGTTAATTTTACACCTGAAGTAATTTCACATATGGTGTCGATCACAATAGATCAGTGATACTGGGCACAACAGGGCCTTGCAGAGACACACAACAACAAAAAAAAATGTTTTTGGATAACTCCCATTTTGTTCAACAGGCCAAGTTACTCTCTCCCACTTTTCCTAGAGAAAGAAAAGAAAGTGTAAAAACCGCCCATTTCCGACTTGAGCGGTGTTGTTAGATAAGGGACGATATTTAAATATAGAACTATCAAAGTTCCTTAGCAAGAACGTTAAGATAGCTTAGGCCGTTACACAAAATCACATCAGAAGTACCTACATATCGATTAAGAAGAGCTGGCATCTAAACACATTCACACGATGCGCTCGTGTAGTCTCTGTGAATAAACGAGAACGGCGTGAAGTATCACTGCATACAACATACATATACACATCAAAAGTGTCTAGGGATCAAGTACATTTTAGAATATTGCAGTCAAGAATATATTTTACAAAAATTGAATTCATTCATAATTTATTCAAAATGTGGTGATAAGTCATTGATACAGGCATGGGGAATTAGGTAGGAGGCCAATCCAGAAGATAAGATTTTATTTAAATAAATTAGATTTTTTTTAGAGCTAAAAATGTTCTTGATCCCTAGACACTTTTGATGTGTGTACTTGTATGTTTTTCTATGAATTTTGACATCATGTCTGATTATAGTTTTTTACCTTTACACGATGAACTAGTGTTTTTATTTTAATTTATCATACAGTCCATTATCATAACGTATCGCTCCTCACAGGCAGGCTTCGCCGTCGTTTTCAGTGACTGTTTTCATTTTCCTATCATCCACGTGTCAAAAAAAGCGTGCCACTAAATACAGTGACATAAAAAAACATGCTGTATGTCACATTGCATTAAGCCGATCGTCCACCGCCAACTAAACTAAGCTAGTTTAACTTAGCTCGCATAGTTGGGTCAGTTTTTCATACGGTGGTTTTTCGTTCGGTGGACGCACATGTATAACTAGCAATAGGTCCTATCTAAACCGTCAGTATGATACGAGTTTGATTAGTATCACTATGTCAGATAGTACTTTTTGTTTTAAAAATTGCATGAACTTAAAGATCAGATAGGACCCGTTGCTAGTTCAAAGTCGATATGCGAGCTAAGCTAAACTAATATAGTTTAGTTGGCGATGGAGGCGATCGGCTTTAGTGTGAGCACTGTGAACGTACCAGCTCTTCTAATCGATCTGTACATTATTACTGCCGTGTTTTAAAGAAACGCGCACTGGCATAATTAATAGTTTAAAACCGGATATTACGGCGTGAAATTAACCAAAGACAAGCATTCAGCTTACCTTCGTTGTTTGCTCAACGTTTTGAAACAGTAAGGCAGACATTAGACGCTCATGCAAGCATCATTCAATTCCATCAGTCATGATTTATGGAATGACTACTTATACTAATTCAAACATCATTCACTATATTAGACGATAGGAGGAACTCCGTCAATCACAATCATGACTGTGGTAAAACTGAGATCAAAACGTATCGTCTAATGTCTGCCTTACATGTGCCGTGGTCACGAGCTGACCTGACTACTGACTGTGTAGAAACGTCGATCAAATAACGAAGGTAAGCTGAAAGCTCGTCTTTGGTTAATTTCGCGCCGTAACACCCGGTTTTAAACTATTAATTGGACGTAGTTACACAGAAAGGACTCAATCCACACTTTGCCCGAAATATAACTAACTCATAGTTAGCTATACCAGCGTGCTATGTTAAGACATATCCATCATATTAAAGGTCGGTCAGTAGCGCATCCAACTTTAAAGCTCAATATCTCCGAAGTAACTTTTTGTGGATTAAGTCCTTTCTTACTGCCATTTTACTTTATAAAATAGTGAAAATCTACTTATTCCCTTCCAAGTAATTTTTAGTTTAATATCTAATAATGCAACGTTAAATCAAAAACGCTGACGAGACTCGAAAAACACACTCAGCTCATGATAGTGAACAACTTTCCCAAGGAACCATATGTTAAAAACGGAAAAGTTCGTATCACGGGCCACGTGACATTTTCAAGTTTACCCAACGTTTTTAATTTGACCTTGTTATAATACCTGCAGGCCTAGCAAAGCGCTCCAAGGATGACAAGACGTAGAACAAATGCGCGCTGTGATTGGCTGCTATGTCACGCATCGTGCAACTACAGTATTTTTCACCAATGATGAATCCGGTGACGTTTCCTACATTCCAGTGAATGCATTTTTTCGGTAGGCATTATCAAACGCATATATTTATAATTACGTTTGAAAATCAATAAATATAATATAGTGGTGATGTCCTGGCCGAAGGTGGCGTGAAAAGTACTCGAAACCGAAGGTCATGTATGAAAAGATGTATGAATGTAGATGAAGCCAAAGGGGTATGTCAGGACCGTGACAAATGGAGATCTGTAGTCTCTGCCTACCCCTCTGGGAGACAGGCGTGAAGTGTATGTATTTAAATTAAATAATTAAAAAAAAGAACTAATTCGATAATTTCAGTTTGTATGGAAAGAAACGTTCCGATGGAGAGATGCCCTTCCTTGAATTAATCGTATTCGAATCAGCCATCTGGAAAATCGGCCATTACTCGACTAGTAAAATATAAAACCTGAAATCGATTTACGTTCCTATGAAATAAAAAATCGATTACTTCCGAATATCGTTTTTATTCTCGTAGATCCATCACTACACGCGAAAATTTGATAGACGTCACCGGATTTATCATTGGTGAAAAATACTGTAAGCTTGTTTGAATGGTGTAACCAATCGCAGTGCTTGTGTCTACTCATGTCTTCCTTGGAACGCTTTGCTAGACCTGCTAAACTGGCATGTAAAATCTATTGGTGTTAACATTACATGTTTCAACAGTGACTGTTAATCAGTTCTCGATAACTACAGTATTGAAGTCTCACTCAGAAAGGCAAGAAAAGGAACTCCAAACAAATTATGACTTCTAATTACCCAGTCTTCTATATCTGACTGCAGCACCAATATACATCGTTCTACGTGAAAAATACTTAAATACAATTACAACTCGGCTAATCTAAA
Organism: Conopomorpha cramerella; assembly: GCA_012932125.1. Classification (NCBI taxonomy): domain Eukaryota; kingdom Metazoa; phylum Arthropoda; class Insecta; order Lepidoptera; family Gracillariidae; genus Conopomorpha; species Conopomorpha cramerella. The sequence continues at coordinate 11,756 of SJJU01006345.1, forward strand.
ACTTACTACATCTAATTAATATCAGACGTTATTCCTTTGTGAGCGTAATTCGGTGGATGATATGGCTCCCAAACAAATACAACTATATACAAAACCGATTCTAAACTCTCGTTTACAATAATAATAATTATCTATTTTTACACACAACATATCGATTGGAAATGAAAGAGGAACGGCATTGTTAAAATAGAAAAAAAAATATTATTTCTATACGAAACACAAACTCACTCGTACGCAACAACAAAATTTCACAAAACAACACAACCAAATTAGCTATTATCACTGTCGCTGACCGTGGAGCTGGTCAGCCTGATGACCGGGTTCTGAGCGGAGTCGCTGGAGTCGCACTCCACCATCAGGATGTCGTCGGGGCTCTCGTTCCTGTCCGAGGCGCTCTCCGTGTACGTGCCGGACGGCGACTTGTCCTCGATCACGGCCTTGAGGTATGAGTCCCGGTCCATGATAGTCGCGTCTCGCTCCAACGCGAGGACGTCTAGCGACATCATGCTCTTGGATTTCTCCGCGTGTGTGATTGGCGGGCTCATGTGCTCGTATACGGTCTCCCGGCTGCGGGACTTGGTGCGGGCGAGCGGGGCGAGGGGGGCGAGCGGGGCGAGGGAGGCGAGGGGGGCGGGGGGCTGCTCGCCGCTGTAGTCGAGGCGCGCCGCGCTGCTCGACGGCGCGCTCACGTGTCGAGGCGAGCTGGCGGTGAATTTGGACCGTTTCTGCTGATTGTTCTCCTTCATCATCAGTAACTGGTCTAATTTATTTATAGTCTCGTTCAGTTCTAGAGCCCACGCTTCGTCCGTTTCGACGGTTTTGCTGTCGATGGGCTTGAGGGCTAGTTCCCTGACGCGCATGCGTAGCTCTTGGAGGCTCGTTTCCTCGTCTTTGTCTGTGGGGGAGGTTTTGCCGTCCAGCTGTGTCTCGTCGTGTACTGGGTCGTGTTCCGCCCCCACGCCCGGCTCCCTCGGGCCCACAGGTATCGCTCCCTTCTCCGGCAATATCTCGCCGCGACTCCGGTGTATCTCCTCGGAGATTTCTTCTAGAGCTTTCAGAGACCTGGAGTAGCGGCACTTGGCGTCGGCGATCAGACGCTGCAGTTTCTCGATCTTCTCGTTTTGCGTCTGCAGCTGCTCCTCGCACAGCTTCTTCTCTTCGAAGTACAGACGGGACTTGATGATGTTGCGTTTCTGACTGTCCTCCAGTTGGGCCACCTGAGATTAAAAAGAAGCAATGAATACACTTCACGCCTTTTAATCCCAAAGCGTGGTAGGCAGAGACCCTAGCTTAATAAGCAAGTGCCCACGGTTCACCAATTTATTTAACCCAACGTGATAGGGGGTGAGCCCATAGCCGTTATAGGGTTCACACACCTTGTGGTGTGCGGGTTTTATCACGATGTACATAAGCTCTGAAAAAGAGTCCCATTGGTACGCGTCCAGTAGCCGGACTCGAACCCGCGAACTCCCGTTTACAAGACAAGTATCCGAGCAACTGGACCACAGACGCTCTTAAGCAATGAATTGATTAATATCGATGTTTAGTAATAACATGAGAACAAAGGATAATATAGAGAACAAGAGGTACCGGGACGACTTTCAGGTCGGCTCGGTGGCACAAAACAGAAAAGAGTGGAAGAGTCTGGAGGCGCGTCAGTGGGGACAACCCAAAGCGGCTATATAAAAGTAACAAGTTAGGTACATATTAATTTAAGAAGCTGATACGGTTGGTTTTATTCGTGCATGACCACTCTGTTTGAAATAAGAAGGTTGTGTATTCAACTGCTGCAGGCTATCAATAGGTCTACTTTCAAAGTAAACGCCTCGGTAGAATATGGGAGGCATATTCTCAGCAAGTACTAAACTTAAGTAGTTGTAAGAAAAGGCAAGAATTTTCCGAGAACCTTCCTCTCAGCTGTAATGTAGTTGGCAGCCTTCCTCTGGTGCTCCAGTCCGCTTTCAGTCTTACGTTTCTCGGCATCCGTCACCTGAAATATACAAGATATAAGTCTGATGAAATTCCGAGAATACGTTTTTCGTGTAATTACAGTTAATACGTCACAACTAACATAGCACAACTGCACATACATTGCATTGACACTTTTCTTGTCTGCGTAGCATTTATCAAGGTTGCTCGGGAGGCTTCAGCGTTGGGAATCGAACCCACGACGGCAGGCATACCAACCACTACACCAACGGGTCCATTTATCATTATGAAATAAAACATACAAAAAAGAATCTGGTACCATTACTTGCCAGACTGGAATGAGACTTGCATTTCTTTATTTTGTATCATTGACATAGGGACTTCGCGGTTAAGGGAAGGGCGGGGCGATTAACAGATACCTATCTACGAGTATGTAGTTATTAAAATGAAATAAGTTTAATTCGTTATACATACAGATACACAGTAGAACAAAGCTTGATGAACGTCACGTATGATTTGAAAATAAAAGTAAACGTCCCCGGTTCGAATAAATTTATTTATCAAAAAAAGTCAGAAGAACCGAGAAGAAACTAGAATCGTCAAGGCTTACATCTAATTATTAAAAATGTTTATCTGTACAACTGCAGATATATTGCAATGACACTTGTGGTCTACTTAGCATTTATCAAGGTGGTCCAAACAGGGTATCAACCAGGGGCTCAAGTCTGCCACACTTTGATTGTTGCATCGTTCTGGTACCGTAGCGGC
>SJJU01006346.1:0-10120 GCA_012932125.1 Conopomorpha cramerella
ATTCAGTATTCACCCCAGTGACTTGAAGACCTTCAGACTGTGCTGCGCAGGAAACACAGACTCCGGCAAGTCGTTCCACATACTGGCGATTCGCACTATGAAAGTGGACGCAAACCGTTTGGTTCGCGTAAATGGTATATACACCTGGTATGGATGACGTTTTGCCGTTCTCCTGGTTGTAAAAATATTGGTTTGCGTCTACTTCTACTTCTTTCTACTTCGCCACTAGCTGTACAGACATGTCTTTTAGGTGAAACACATCGTAAAACGCAACAGTTTTTTACGCGAACCAAACAAGGTTTGCGTCTATTTTCCCATATCCATGACTTTCAAACTTTTCAATGTATATTTCTCAAAATCAACTCATTAGGACATTCCTTGATTCTTTGCCTGTACCCTTCAAATTAAGATTGATAAGACGTTTTCTGTACCTTTAATGGAATATTATTCCGATTTTTTTTAGTTAAAATGTAAAAAATAAGTTTCACTCACCCTGGTTTCTTAAAACCATACAACTTTTATTTTTATTAGGAATAAGCCCTCTACCACCCAAGCCTTTCCTGTCTCGTCTTCAGTCGTTGACAGGCTTCATATCGACGGTATCCAGCCAAAAAGGCCTAAGCGACATTTTTGTCCAAAATGAGTTGAGTATGCAGTTTGGATCGCCTTTTTTTCTGCGTCGATTTGTCTAGGTTTCATACCTGTATGATGTAGTTTGATGTCGCTTACGCGGTACAGATTGTGTTTTTCTCCCAAAACATTGCTTTATTTAAACTTTAAGCCACTCTCCTGTAAAATTACTTAAATGTCCCTTAGACCTTTTTGCCGGGAAGCCATCGATATGTTCTTCGAGCTGTATGCCAGCGATTAGCAAACTCACGCAAGCGTTCAAAGTTCCCTCGACTGTTAACCAGATCCCTGAAGTATATTGGCCCTGGCTCGATACGCTCCAGTTTATTAAGCATCTCATTCCTTGCCTCATTGTATAATCTGCGTTCCCATAGTACGTGGTCCCTGTTTTCGCTCGCTTCGCCACAAGGGCACTGAGCCGTGTCGCAGAGAGTCATCCGGCGTAGTCGTTCTCTGAAGCATCCATGTCCTGTCAAGATCTGCGACACAATGTAGTCTGGTTCGATCCATCCAAAACTCAACCTTTCTGCAGTATTCGGGAAGAACTTGTGTAGATCCCGACCATCATCACTATTCTCCCAGCGAGACTGCCATTGGGCAACTGCAGCCTCTCGTTTTGATGTTTTTAATAGCTTGCGCTCCCTCGGAGCCAACTGGGTACCCTCCTCCTCAATTTCTCCAGCGAAACAGCTTATTTGAATATATACATACACTTCACGCCTGTCTCCCAGAGGTGTAGGCAGAGACTACAGATCTCCATTTGTCACGATCCTGACATACCCCTTTTGCTTCATCTACATTCATACACCTTTTCATACATGACCTCCGTTTTCGAGTACTTTTCACGCCACCTTCGGCCAGGACATCACCAATCTGGTCTGTATATGTCCTTCTGCGGCGACCTCTACTCACCCGGCCCTGCACATCACACATATAAATCTCTTTCGTCAATCGACTTTCATCCATTCTCTCCATATACCCCTCTTATTTGAATGTACTAATTTATTGCAGAATCTTCGCGACGCGGAAGGCAGACCGTTGTCCTCTGCCCAGTACTCCCTGCAGCAGGCGGCCGATGGCAACGTGGTTCTAGTACCGAGGATGACGCAGCCCACTGGCCAGTACACTCACGGTATGCACATTTTATATTTATATTTATTTATAAACTAGTGGACGCCCCGCGATTACGCGTAGTTCAGTAGTACCTGCATCCCAAATTTCAAGCGTCTGACTTGAGCCGTTTAGATTTTTCATACAAAAGAAATTTCCCGTTTATTCCCGTTACCATGGGAATTTCAGGAATTCCTTTCTTTGTGCACCCCTATGTTACCTAAGCTACGTGCGTACCAAATTTCATGTGTCCACGTTTCGCCGTTTGGGTTGTGCGTTGATATGTCAGTCAGTCAGTCAATCAGTCATTCAGTCAGCTTTTTCCTTTTATATATTTAGATGGGATTAAAAGGCGTGAAGTATATAACAGAGAAGAGTGGAAGTCCTGGGGAGAGGCCTTTGCTCAGCAGTGAGGAATAAACCAGACTAAATAAATAATTACACTTCACGCCTTTTAGTCCCAAAGCGGGGTAGGCAGAGGCACTTGTTAATAAGCAAATGCACACGGTTCACCGAGCGTATTTAACCCAACGTGACAGGGGGTGCTTTTTTTAATTATTATTATTTACTCTGGAAGAGCGTCTGTGCTCCAGTTGGTCGGATACTTGGTCGTCCCGTTCGAGTCCGGCTACTGGACGTGTACCAATGGGACTCTTTTTCAGAGCCTATGTACGCAACGCAACGCTCGTACGGTGAAGGACAACATCGTGACGAAACCCGCACACCACAAGGTGTGTGAACACTATAACAATATGAACAACTTTTACTGTGGCGACAATGCGGGGAACTGAACACACAGTACAGAGTGTAAAAGGACCCCGAGCAATGGTCTTAGAAACGTTGTTGGGCTCGTGTCGATATGAACAACTTTTACTATGGCGACAATTCGGGGAAATGAACACACAGTACAGAGTGTAAAAGGACCCCGAGCAATGGTCTTAGAAACGTTGTTGGGCTCGTGCCAATATGAACAACTTTAACTATGGCTGGACAATGCTCATGCACTTGTATTGTTGCTTTATACTAATGTAATGGTTTTGTTATTGAACAGATCCGTCGATGAACCGCGCGTCGGACGACGAGATAGAACGTAAGACGAAGACCTTCGACCAGTAACTTCCACTGACTTCGCGTAACACGACCGCACTACTCCTCGCCGACGACAGATGGCGCTGAACGTGCCAGCTCTTGTTTATCTCTGCCCCCCCCCTAGACTTGAAGACCTTCAGACTGTACTGCGCAGGAAACACTATGAACAAGCGTTTGATGATCCTGGCTGATGTTAAGCAGCGATGTTGCCTACGATGGAGCACACTTGTTCATTAGGTACCTATTCACCGCAGTGACTTGAACACCTTCAGACTGTACTGTGCAGCCCCCCTAGCACAGCGTTCCAAGAAATAAGTGACAAGACATATAATGCGCTGCGATTTGTTGAAACTAGCCGAGTCGCACGAAGCGTGACATAACAGCCAATCGGAGCGCGTATTTGTTCTATGTCGTGTCTTTCTTGGGGCGCGTGCTAGGCCTGCTGGAAGGAATTAATTATTTACCTATAAATATTTTTGTGTCTTGTCGAATACTAATAACAAACCGGGTCGTCCCAGTACTTCTGTTGCATTATTTCGATGTAATTCTGGGACTTGTAATAAAGTGGGAATGAGTACACGCATCATTTATCTTCAGTGAATATTCGTCCACTGATGGACATAGGGCTTTTCTATTGCGATTTTTTTCTCGGGCTTCTGGGACCGAGATAATCGTGGTCATGTTGCGGTTTTTCATTCCGAACTGCTGGGAATTGAAGAAAAAGTTTAACATGACTATTTTTTTTCATTGGAATATGTGCTTTACTTAGGGATCATAATTCTTCACGAAAATAAGGAGTTGCGTCATTTTTTTGTTTCAATTTAATGCCACTATTACTATAAATAGAACTAATGGGACAGAACTAACGGGAAAGCGAGTATATAGAGTAAACTAACACACGCTAAATGCATAAAAATATAATGTTATAAATTTAAAAAAAAACCTCATGTGATAAAAAAAATGTATTCCATTTTATAATAGAAAAAAAAACTTAGTCGCTTACGCCATCGATTTGGTTTAATGTTACGTACATACACCCACGTCAGCAATCCACAATAGGATATGTACAGAACCTTAGTATCACAAGGACCTTCGGCTACATTTAGCATATCTACACTCTGGCAAATCGAACAATGGGGAATTATATTTGACGTTTTTCTGACAGATTTATGGGCAGAGAACTGTCATTACTGTCGAACTTTCTTCGAAAGTCGTCATCATCAGCCCATACTTGTCCACTGCTGGACATAGGGCTCTCCAATTGCACGCCACTGTGATCTGTTTTCGGCTTCTCGCATCCAGCTTCTGCCAGCCATCTTGCGTATATCATCAGTCCACCTTGCCTGAAGGTGGACTATTTTCAGTGAAGGCATTCAATAAGGTTCCAAAGTATGTGTCGGTCTAGTGGGAATATACCTTGCCGTTGTTTGGTTTAGGGTTAAAAAGTAGTAGTGTGTAACAAAACTCCCATCAAAGTTATTGTCATAAAAATATGCTTTTTACGCTGAAAAGAGTCGAATATTATTATTTCTTATTGTCAAAAAAAACTAAACTATGTAATTTTTAACGTGAGCGTCGCGTGGTTGCCAGCAAATCGCAAAGGAGGTAGAAAAAAATACAGAAAATAGAAAAAAAATAGTTTTTTTTTATTTCCATAAAATTAATAAATAGCAAAAAAGTAAAAATAAAAGTGCACTATGACTGAATTATTATATTAGAGAGGTAGAGGGGAGAAATAAATCATTTTAAAAAAGAAAATTGATGTTTGTGGCATCGACAGAGTTGCAATAAGTATTGTTTAAGTCTTGTATATTAAAAATAGTTAATAATAATAATATGTAATATAAGTATGTATAAGTATATAGATATGTTTATTTTTTTTGTAAGTTGATTTTTAGTCGTTATATATTTAGGACCAATAGCATACCGGGCAAAATGTTTATTGTTATTTTATAAGCCGTAAATTAGTGTTGTTAGTTTATATTATGTTACAAAAGTTCGAATAATTTACCCAAATAATAAAAAAACGTACTAAAATATAAATGACACATTATTTTGGAGTTTAAAAATTTCCCATTAAACCAAAATTATATGTGTTTATTTGTGCTAAAACACAGAAAATACTTTATTTTTACAAAAAAAAAAAACTCAAAAGTATTTTTAGTAGTTTTAGATTAAACAAACTTCACTATGAATAGTATTTATTTATCAGAGAAATAAATTCAAAATGTTATTTAGTATGTCCTAACAATTTTGCTAAAACAATGTTAGTTTAGCTGTCAAAAGCTTTAGTTTTAGACTTTGTTATGAATGTATGTAACGCAAGTTTGACAGCCAGAATATTAATTAAATGACAAGTAACTGTCAATCTCTGAAATTGTAAACTGAATTTATTTTTCTGGAACTTTCTTTATAAAGCCCCAGTTAAATGAATGTTAGTTTGACAAGCAACATTTTGATTGTTTGATGACGCCGTCAATCTCTGATATTGTAAATTTGACATCTGTCAGTCTTAGCATTATTTTAAGTGTCAATGTGGAAATTACTGACAGATGTCAGATGAGATGTCGTGAAACCGGTCCCAGCTATTGGTTTATTTTACATCGTAGGTATATATGAATATATATGTATTTCGTGTATGAAAAGAACATAAAATTACTTATAAATTATATAAGAAAAGCTGCAAAAAAGTACAAAATTATTGTAAAAAAATTTAAAAGTTTGTGTGTATGTATTCAATGTTTCGCCTATAGTCTATAATACATACGAGATAATATATCTACGTATATATACTGCGTGTAAAAGCACCCCGAGCAATGGTCTTAGAATCGTTGTTGGGCTCGTGTCAATATGAACAACTTTTACTATGGATACAATGCGGGGAAATGAAGAACAAAATTCGCATATAAAATGTTATCTATCGAGACAAAAAAATGTCTATTTTGTGTGGAGATGACAAAAGTTTTTTGCTTTTCCCCGCATTGTCGTCATAGTAAAAGTTGTTCATATTGACACGAGCCCAACAACGTTTCTAAGACCATTGCTCGGGGTCCTTTTACACGCAGTATATATGTTGTATATTAACGCTGTATTTCTGCCGCGATTATCAAGCTGAATAGATATTTTTATGGCGGCTTAGGATTAAAAATAAACAAAAAGAAAATAGTTTTTTTTGTGCTTATGTCGTCATAAATGTAGTATATTGGTGCATATAATATTTATATATATTTTATGTTTATTTAATAATATATGTATTTTTAGTTGTATTACGTAAGTTAGGTCTTAGGATAGTTACAGCTTTTGCAAATTTGTAATTTATTATGTTAAAATAATAATAATAATATTAATTAGCGATTTAAGTTAGTGGGATATAAATGTTTAGGCGACGGGTAAAGCATTTTTTTTTTCGTTTAATAGTATATTTAATAACTAATTAACATGAATTTTTTTTTACTGGATTTCAGTAAGAAAAAAGGCTGTGGGTTAATCGTGTCTTTTTTTTCTATACTTTCTTTTTCTTTATTTATCTTCTTCATTAAACGGATAAGAGAAAAAAATATATTCTTGGAAATTTATCGACGTATCTTTCATGCAAAGATTTACACATCAAACACGTCTCGGTTTAAATGAGTCATTTTTACTCGGAGCAAAAACACCGAGTAGATTTGCAAGTGGCCTACCATCTTAAGGCAGACATGCTGACCACTACACCAACGGGCCCGTCATAGAACTAATGGGAATTATCCGCGTGACTCATTCAGTCATTCACCATGAAAAGTAAATATCATACAACAGTATTAAATATATATATATATACACATACATACATACATACACTTCACGCCTGTCTCCCAGAGGGGTAGGCAGAGACTACAGATCTCCATTTGTCACGATCCTGACATAAACATTCAGCGTGGCAAATCGAGCCTCCGCAGTCCACATAAACTGATTGTGTGGACTGCGGACACACAAATATATATATCTATATATGTTTAAATCTAGGTGTTTTGATGTTAATATGTTTTTCTATGTACATTATATGTCGAAAATTTCTTGAGAAAAGTGACGTCATATCTATGTAAACAAATCAATTGATGTTAGACTATCTGTAATAATGTTTTTGGGTAAAAATTGTCACTTATTGTTTTTTATTGTATATTTTTTTGCGTTTTTTTTTCTCGTCTGTATTAATGTAAAAATAAACAACAACAAAAAACAAATCAAGTTAATTTGTCCTGCTAACTCTGTAACATATTATTACCATTTAAAAAGAAATAATAGTTATGTTCTTTTTTTTACGTTTAAAACTAAATGTAGGTAAGAGATTTAGTGCGTAAGTTCTAGATATTTAAGGCGTCGAAATAAAACAGAAATAATATGAAAGCCTGAAAGTGTGGTTTTACTTATTTTCCTTTAATTGACTGTTGGATAAGTTGCTAGTTCGATTCCGAGACCGGAAGGATAGTCCGGGGAGCCTCTCTCGTAGTTATATCGGGTATACAGGGTGCTACACTCTCAGTTACATTTATTTATTTATTTATTTAATACTTCATTGCAACACAGTACAATAGGCGGACTTAATACTATAGTATTATCTACCAGTCAACCCCACAACATGGGAGAAAAAAGAAATATTATTTTATATTTATATTTTATTATATTTTATTAATTATTACACACTACCCAGCCCAACTTTTTTCCCGTCGCCCAACTTTTTTCCCGTCGTGGGGTCGTAAGAGACGACCGAGGGAGCTCTCCAGAGAACGGGCAGCAAGCAGCGCTCTCTGTGAGTTAAACCACAACACCACTGCGATCACAACCCGCCTGTCAAGCGTGGCGATTACTGGCATTTCACTACGAATGATGGATCTCATTGGGGGAGGCCCTCGTCCAGCAGTGGCTGATGATGTTCATGTTTATTGGCATTCATGGCATTTACCGACCAGCTCAGACAGAGACACGTGGCACTGCTGGGCCGGGATGTCGACCTCTGCGCTCAGGTATTTATAGCAGTGACGTGCACTGGCTTTTACGTCAAGGTAGGCAGTAATCCCCAAGGATTGACACCTACGTATAGGTAACTTGTCTTTACACAACATAGGTGCCTACCTATCTACTCACCCACAAAACACAGGACCTTCGTTAGCCTGTGTCGTGAGTACTACAAAAAAAGATCTAGCAATAACTCTATTATTAGGTCGGGAAGCTACAATACTAAGTTAGGCAGTGTCTTTTTGCCTATATGGTGTGCACGCCACTGATTTAAATATTTGACGGGCCCGTTAGTGGTATGATGATATACGCAAGATGGCTGCCAGAAGAAATACATATATAATATATTAATCATACAAACTATATATGAACACACAAGTAGTTATTTGTAGGATTGGAGATAGTGCCTCTTGAGTACAGAGATTTGTAGATGGTTCCACGAGTATATGTTAGCATATTGGCTATGTGCGCGACGGTGGCGACGCGTAGCGTTTACAACATTTGCGGAAGCTGTCAAATAATAACAATGTAAACATTGTTCGTTTTCTTTGCAAATAAAACCAAATATTAAAAATAGTTTTAACAAAAAAAGAACCGACTTCAACCCGTAAACTAAAAAGTAAAAAATAAATTTATTTCTTACAAAGTAATGCGTATTTTCATTTAAGTTGTTCAATAAAAATACCTGATTAAATAATTATTTTAAAATATTGAAGTCGGTGCCAAGTAAAACAATATTTATCAATCTTTCTGACGATTATATTCATAGTTAGCAGGTGTATTAGGTTAGTATCGATTCATATTTTTTTTCTCATACTGTTATTGTTTTGATTTATTTAAGTAGTTTGTAATTACTTAGTTAGCTTGTTGTAGTATTTACTTGGCACCGACTTCAATATTTAAAAATAATTATTTAATCAGGTATTTTTATTGAACAACTTAAATGAAAATACGTATTACTTTGTAAGAAATATTTTTTTTTACTTTTTAGTTTACGGGTTGAAGTCGGTTCTTTTTTTGTTAAAACTATTTTATTTTACGATTTTGAGTGATGGGTCAACCGAACAAGGATGCTCAAGGAGAAAAGAAGAAGAAAAAAAAATTAAGACTTTTATTTTTACTTTTTGTTTTTGTAATGCATTTTCAACACTATGGATAAATCATAGTACCTACAATGCGACATTGCTTGGTAATGATATCTAGATGACATCTTAGTTAGTTCTTATTCTGTTAGTTGGGATAAAATCTAAAGTACTGAATCAATTTAGATAAAATTTTAATGGGAACATCTTGAAAGTAAACCCTATCGAATGCAAAAAGAATTTTCAAAATCAGTCCATAAACGACGAAGTTATCCTCGAACAAACATAAAAAATTTAAATCTAAAGTACTGAACCAATTTTGATAAAATTTTAATGGGACCATCTTGAAAGTAAACACTGTCGAATGCAAAAAGAATTTTCAAAATCGGTTCATAAACGACGAAGTTATCCGCGAACAAACATAAAAAAAAAGCATATATACGGTCGAATTGAGAACCTCCTCCTTTTTTGAAGTCGGTTAAAAATAGTATTGCTGACAATATTTATGTGAATATTCAATAGTTTGTAAAATTACCTAATATAATAATAAAAACCGGGTTTGAAACTACTACACATAATATTAGTTTCCAACCACAAACTGAGATAAAAGACAATCAATTAGTATTAGCCGAGCATGTAAGAACAACACGTTAAATAGTTAACGCAACAACAGTCATGGCCCATTTCTTTGCTTTGTTTTTGTACTGCAATCAACACTTGACAGCTGATCATCCGCATTTGTTTCCAATTTCTGCCGTGTTGTGCGCTGCGGTCGTTGTCTCTCTGCCACTACTCGCTTTGCACATAGCCAATAGGCACACACAGTAGGTACATATAGTGACGCCGACACTGGTCCCCGGGCAGGTGGCGGCGCAGAACTGCCGCAAGCGGAAGCTGGACCAGATCACGTCGCTGGCGGACGAGGTGCGCTCCGTGCGGGACCGCAAGCTGCGCACGCAGAGAGACCACGCGCAGCTGCTGGCCGACAGGCAGCGCGCCAAGGAGCGCTTCGCCAAGCTCTACCGGCACGTCTTCCAGGTGAGACTGTGCCTCTACACTGATGGAGCACACTTGTTCATTAGGTTCACCCACAACTAGAAGACCTTCAGACTGCTGGCCGACAGGCAGCGCGCCAAGGAGCGCTTCGCCAAGCTCTACCGGCACGTCTTCCAGGTGAGACTGTGCCTCTACACTGATGGAGCACACTTGTTCATTAG
>SJJU01006347.1:0-13390 GCA_012932125.1 Conopomorpha cramerella
GTGTGATAAGGGAAGTTGCGGTTTGAAGGAAGACGTAGTGACCAAGATTGAAAAGGGCATGCTTCGGTGGTTTGGGCATATGGAGAGAATGGATGAAAGTCGATTGACGAAAGAGATTTATATATGGGTGATGTAATGGGCCGGGTGAGTAGAGGTCGCCCCAGAAGGACATATAGAGACCAGATTGGTGATGTCCTGGCCGAAGGTGGCGTGAAAAGTACTCGAAACCGAAGGTCATGTATGAAAAGTTGTATGAATGTAGATGAAGCGAAAGGGGTATGTCAGGACCGTGACAAATGGAGATCTGTAGTCTCTGCCTACCCCTCTGGGAGACAGGCGTGAAGTGTATGTATGTATGTGTATGTATGCAAGGATACCATGCTTCAGGAAACCAAGTCTCTTGCACTCGCTAGCATATTGACTACGCTCATTTCACTTTAGTAGGTACTAGGTGATTTTTTATCCTTACGTCTCCACTGTTCAAACATTGAAAATATGTTTGAAACGTAATATGTATATGTATGTGTGCGCACAATACAGAGTGTAAAAGGGCAAAGTGGGGAAAAGGAAAATCAATTTCATTCCTCATACAAAATGTCATCTCTCGAGGTAAAAAATTGCCTTTTTGTATGGAGATGAATTTTTTTTTTGCGTTTCCCCGAACTGTCGCCATAGTAAACGTTGTTCATATAGACTTTTACACGCAGTATAACCTGCATATGGTGCACTCCCATTTCACGAACAACTTACCAATCACTAGTCCTATGTGACCCAGTGAAAACGCACCATTAAAAAGCTATTCACAGCGTTTATCAATGTCAGAGCGATGAAAACAATAAAATTGTAGCAGAATGAGAAATTTTCTTTGACGTTTTTCTGACTGATTTTCGCGCTTAGAACTCCCACTACTGTACTTTCCAAACAAAGTTTGACAGTAATGACAGTTCTTCATCAGTGTCATACTTTCTAAACAAAGTTTGACAGTCACTTAGCCCGAAAATCTGTCATAAAAACGTCAAAAAAATTTCCCTATTGCGTTGAATTCTGCTCCCTTAGGTTTGCACTGATGTAACTATTCTGGTATGACGTAACAGTTGTGTCTGACGTGTGTGGGGTGTGCTATCAGCCATCAGGATTCCGCTGCGAGTGTGAGGCGGGATGGACGGGGGCGCGGTGCGACGTGGCGGGGGCGGCGGGTGCGGGGGTGGTGGGGGCGGCGTGCGGGCCCCGCGCCTGCGCCAACGGCGGCCAGTGCCGGGACACCAGCGCGGGGGTGGTGTGCGACTGCCGGCCCGGGTACGCCGGCCTCGCCTGCGAGCTGCCCATCGACTGCCGCGCCACCGGCTGCCAACTCGCGCAGGTGAATACATTTGTATATTACCTACGTACATATTGAGTGCTAATTTCAATACATTACGTTACGGATAACGGGTATTTTCATAACGGTAACGACCCGCCGTAACGTATAATATAGCCATACAGAACTAACTAACTGAAAGTACTTATAGAAAAAGTTGTCTCTCTTCAAATTCCTAGCTAGTAATTATATGACACTGTAGCCTAAATAATTATGTACTTTACCTACTAATTAATTATAAGATGCTACTTCGTTGTTATTTCTTCGGCGGCGCTCGAGGGCGGCTCACTCTGGTACGACAACATAGCCTAGTGACATTTAGTCCGCTAGTCCCCCGAGAGGCGGCGTAGTAACGTAGCGTTGTCGGCAGGAGTGCACGGAGGAGAACGGGCTGTGGAAGTGCTCGGAGGCGGCGGCGGACTCGGCGTGCGCGGCCGCGCCCTGCCACAACGGTACTTGCGTGCCCGACGACTCGCCGCTCAGCTTCCACTGCGCCTGCCCCACCGGACTTAAAGGTTTGTTCTTACAACTCAATACCACACTACTGTAACAAAACTATGACCACGAGGCCCACCCCCGAATAGAGCAATTTAACTTCTCAAACTAGCTAACGGAATCGACTACTAAATAAAAAGCTTCGTTATATCTATAGAATTTTATTACTACTTAAATTAAATATTGTGACTGTTGATATAATTGTCGTCTACGTAAACGCCGCCGTACCTATAGGCGGGCGTGTCGCGCAGTCGCACGCCCTTGAGGTTGACCGCGTAGGGCAGCAGCGCGGGGCGTCGCGCGTGCACGCCGCGCGCCTGCGGGCTCCACGCCGCCACGCGACACAGCGAACCTCGCCGCGCCGTCACCGACACCCACGCCACGGACGACAACACCACATCTCCGCTACAACTTTTTGGACCTTCTCCAGTAAATTCTAATACTTCTTCGTGTTTCTTCAAACCCGGCCAGTTCTTCAGCCTCTCCGCACCTCCAGTCGGAGCGGCGAACAGTTTAGTGCCCACAAACTCCCGGTAGACTTCGTCGGCGTCTTCAGTCTTAGTGACGGTTATGGGCAGGCCTTCCGAACAAAATACCGTAAAACGGCACGGATCGGAACAGTCTATGAAGTCCAATCGCGCTAAACCACCGATGAATATTGTAGAGCCGCTTTGAAGATAGTACGTTTGAGGTACGATTAGCTTCTTAGGCAGAGTCAAAAGAAGTTCTTCAGCAGTTAATAGAGATAATACTTGATCGGGATGTATGACACCGGGCGTGTCGAATAGCCACTTACTGTGGGCGTACGTTTTGTCAGACTCGTCCAAGAACAGTTTATGTTTGTGCTGGCCGCCATCAAACTCATCCACGAAGTCTTTGGGATCCGAAAAAGTCCTGCCAATACGACCAATAAGCTGTGGCATCTCTTTACATTGCGTTCCTTCAATGTGCGAACTGCGTATTTCTTTTTCGATCTTCATGAGTCTGGCATCGGCTTTGAGTCTCTTATTTCTATGGTGTATCTTCCACCCCGAGGGCCGGTTGATGGGGAACTTGAGCAAGTTGAGTGTGGTGCCGGGCCAGCGGCTCACCGTCGCGCGTTTCACAATGTCCACCGCGTGCACCTTGCAGTAATCCGACTGTAGAAGTGCGTTGAATAGAGAACTTTTGCCGACGTTCGTAGTGCCAACAAGAAATACGTCTCCTTTCGCCAACCAAATCTTGAACATTGCGGATATGAGATTCTCCACTCCGTACCCAGACTTGGCCGATATCAGCGCGATGTGTTTGATGTTGGCTTCGCCCAGTTTGGTCTTCTTGATCTCTGTTTCGAGAGATTGCCGTATACGTTTCAGGTATCCGATGCTGTCTCCAGGCAGTAGATCAACCTGAAAACATTTTAATAATTTATTAAAATAGAATCTCATTTGAATTTTTGCTACATGGGAAGTATAGATTTATGGTGAAGGTGTAAAATATTTGTTCAGGAAAATCTAAAATTAGATGATAAATCTAGAATTTCCTGAACAAATATTACCACAGTACCTGTTACCAAACTCCTCGGAAATGGCTAGATGATGTTTATGAAATTTTGTGTTCATATTGTATTGGGTAGGTCTAAGAATCAGCCAACATCTATTTTTCATACACCTAATACACTGTATTAATTTATACACCTCTAAGGTGTCCAGCCTGTGAGGCAAAGGTGACCTCTATAACCTTGATATGGCGAGAATGTTTACTAGAGCAACTAGTTATTTTTAATATTTTTCAAATAAATATCCACCTTATTTCCAACAACAATTATGGGTCTGCGAGTGCCGATGATGTCAACAATGCCAGGCCAGATGGAGCAGGGGAAGTCCAATAGATCCACCATTAACACTACCAAGGACTTCACATTTCTGAAATTTTAAAAGTTTTTTGTAATATAAACAGGATCATAACAAAAAATTTTATCATCATCTGATGATGATCAACACATACTTGTCCACTGCTAGACATAGGCCTCTCCAATTGCACGACACTGTGATCTGTTTTCAGCTTCTCGTAATTACATAAATTTTATATGGATTGACAATCAAATCAGGTGGGTTCTCTGAATAATGCTGAGGGATTAAATAAGGTACTTGTTGTGTGTGACTAGATGCTTTATATGTCTCATACCTACAGACTGACTAATGCTGTACTTCACAGAGCTAGTTTAGTAGTCTTGTGTGTCAACCTCACGGCCATATAAGAATCTAGCTTTCTGCCCGCGGCTTCCTCGACTAGACTTCAGTTATATTGCAATATAAAGGAATATTTTTGTTTTCCTTCACGAATATAATTTTTTTCAGTTAAAAAGTACCCTATTGTTTAAACCTCACTTCTAACTATATGCCTGCAAAATTTCAAAGCAATTGGTCCAGTAGTTACAGCGTGAAAGTACATACATACATACATACATACACTTCACGCCTGTCTCCCAGAGGGGTAGGCAGAGACTACAGATCTCCATTTGTCACGATCCTGACATACCCCTTTTGCTTCATCGACATTCATACATCTTTTCATACATGACCTTCGGTTTTGAGTACTTTTCACGCCACCTTCGGCCAGGACATCACCAATCATGAAAGGGGAACAAACTCACTTTCCCATTTATAATATTAGTAAGAAGTAAGATATCTGGTTTCCTCACTATATTTTCCATCACAGTAAAAATGATGATGCAAGTCTTAAAATTCATAAAAAACTGTATATTGAGGATAGCGGCACAAAAATAATTTAGCAACACCTTGGAGAAAACACACCCTACTAGTATCAGTTCATTATAAGTGTGTAATAATGGATCATCAAGGACACAAAGGGTTTGTTGCATTTCCTCGAGGAGCTGGGGTGGTTGGAGTAGCGCCACCCAAATCACTCACAATAGGCACATTGGATGACGAGTTGCTGGAAATGCCCCGTATCATCTACATCTACAAGTGTGTAATAAATAGGTACCTTATAGACTGCAGTAGTTTTTCATATTCCTCAGGTTCGACATTGACATCTAATGCTATATTGTATTCTTTCAAAAAGTGGCATCGTTGGCACTCTATTTTAGTTAATTCTTCAGTCTCGGTATTTTTCAATATTTCACTGGGCAAATACCCGGGAATGGCAGGGTCGCTACAGTGTAACAGTGCCCCACAGCCACCACATGGTGTATTGCTCACTCCGGCGGTAGGGTCGGGTGTTCCATATTCATGACTCCATTTGTTGTAATCATCTTCATCATCTGTATCCTCCAGTTGATCAAGTGTAGTGTCATCAAATTGCTCATAGTTTGTCATCCATTTGTTTATTTCAGTGTGCGATTCATTTTCACTTGAATCTAGCTGTTTCGTTGGAAAAGGCTCATTCTGTACAGGAGTTGCACTCGCTAATGGAAGGTGGAATGGCTTGTCCTCACTCTTGGAACTATCTTCAACTTCTTCGGTATCTTCTTTCAATAACCTCTCTTTATCAACAAAATACTTCAGAGATATTGGCAAAGGTGTTAAAGTCCTCCTCTCAAATTCATTTCGTTTATTTTGTCTCTCAATTCCCACTGTTTTAGTGTGGTACTTGAAATAACCATATTTCAACTTTTCATGTTCTATGTGGGAGTTGAAGGTTATTTTATCTTTGTACTTTTCGTAAAGGCTTTTGTAGTCTTTGCTGTCTGTGTTTTCGGTTATATTAGTAGCGCCCGCATGTTGAAATCTTCGATACTTCGTAATATTACCTTGACATAACCTCAAAATGTGTCGCGCGCAATAAATCATTACGTTACCTTGTTATATTTCAGTACTTTATTTACAGTTACTGTTACTAATGAAACACTTCATCACTGAGTTCTGTATGTTATTATTTTATACAGAAACATACATTTTTATTCGTATTGCACTATTTTGTTGCCAAACAACAGCAGCAGCAGGGATTGTACTGTTTGACACATTGGAGAGTGCGTTGACAGAAAACTGACAGCTGAGACTGACAGATTACATTCGTTCAAATTCCTGAATCATAGGCAAAGGCATTTTAGGCACTTAGCCAACAAAATTAGTATTACAGGAAATGTTTTTACGAAAATGGTGTTTAATATAATGGACTTTAAGTTATTTTTATTTAGGTACGGTAGGCTTACTATAACAGAAATTCTTTATTAATAACAAGAAAGGATTTTGGCGTGTTTTTTTATCGTTTAAGTTCGCTAAGACGACGTCATCAATGCACATTAATTAGCCTAGATCTCATTTCTAAATGAACTTAAATACGAGAAAACCAATCAAGCCAACTCCAAACAAACAGCGAAATGCTTCTCGGAAACAACTATAGTTGCATTCTTTCGGATTAATGATGTGTTCACGGTCGGAGCGCGTCGAATCCCCGACGGCATTGTTCGGAATACACACACAAATCGTTTCTACTTGTTGTTGACGGCAATCTGGAGACGCGGCCGCCCGGTGTTGTTTCTCTCGAGGCGTGCTCGCGGCCACACTTGTGCAAACCGCGCCGGGGCACTGTCGCCGGCCGCACTCCGACACGGCCGCTCCGCACTAGATCATGTTACCACTGTAGCGGACTAGCGAGAATGCAGACCACCTTAGTGCTCCTGTTATTATTCCTATTGCCGTGTAAGTGCGTTTATTGCGCGTGCGCTATGTGTCGTCATGAATTTTCGCCGAACGTTAGATTAGAACGAATACGGTCGCGTTAGTCTGTTGACGTCATTATTTTGTGAATGTGTCTTGTTTTAATAGTAATGTATTTTCTGTGAATGTTTTAGATGGATTTTTTTCCTAAAGGTGAATTATGTGTTTGTGTGTGCTTAGGTCGCTACTGCGAGACGGATGTGGACGAGTGTTCGCTGATGCCCAAGGTGTGCAACCAGGGTGTCTGCGTCAACATACCCGGCTCCTACCAGTGCTACTGCAAACCAGGTAAACCTTATACTTCTTACACAGGGTACAGCGATGTGCAGCCATGATGTTAGTGTGTTTCAAATCAGTTTATATGTACTCCTTAGAGGGTAGGCAGAGATAACTGAATGTAATAAGCGCGACAAGACGAACCTGCTGCTTAACATCAGGCAGGATGGTGGTCAAACGCTTGTTCATAGTGATTAAAAAAAAAACACTACTAAACAACTTTAATACTACACCTTTTGGTATGTAATGTTTATTCTGTTAACAACATACACACACAGTTATACTCCTTAGAGGATGGGCAGAGACAGCTCACAATAGTTGCATGACAGGTGGAATACATCAGTGCTATAATAGGCTGTGCATGTTTATTTTGTTGACACAATTCGCAGTTGTACTCAATTTGAGGTTGGCAGAGACAGTAGCTCTTAGCAAGCACTCGCGTTACAGGTTTCACACATTACTGAAATAGACTTTAACCGTATTTGGGTATACAATGTCTTATTTTATTACGCGACATCAAGAAAGGAGGTTTCTCTATTCTCAATTATATTCATATAATTATGTATTTTTTGTCGGAAATAAAAAGTGGTTAAAGAAAATCAGGGTTAAATGAGGGCAAATTATATACATCGACGGGAACTTTAAAAAAAATCTAGGAGGTACTAGTAGATACTGTTGGTTCCTTTTTATTTATAATTTTGATTTAAAATTTGTATTAATTTACGTACATAGGTAGTGTCTCCCAGAGGGATAGAGAGACACTATATTCTATTAATTCTGTGCCGATAGGTATATAAAAATGTTAGTTCAAAATATAGGTAAAAAAGTTAATATTTGTTGTTATTCGTATTTGTTATTATGATTAATATACAACTAAATATTAAATATACCCCGTGGTTTTATCCGTCACGGATAAGGGTGAACAGCGTGAATAGCCGTGGGTCCCACCTACCTTCTCCACACAGCAGTTATTAAGTGTTGGTGACCCTCGAACGACATGAAAACATCTAACAAATTCAATCTGCTTGACGCCGGCTTTCCTCTACGTGGGTCAGTCGGTCATCGCCGCGGTATGGCTATTGCAAGCCGAATCGAATAAATAAAAGCGAATACTGAGTTCTCCCGCGCAAGCATGAGAGATGGTAACATCCGATCGAATTGTGTAGTGTAGTGGTGACCATGTCTGCCTCTGTTCCGTAAGGTCGTGGTTTCGATTCCCACCGCTGACAGGTATTAAGGTGATGAGCTTTTAAGTACTTGTTGGATGTGTCTGGGTGTTTTATTTGTATAAGTATGTATTTAAAAGTAAAAAAAAAATGTATTTAAGTAAGTACATATATCTCTTTGTCTGAATACCATAACACAAGTGCTTTAGCTACTTAGACGAGACGAAGGCATTGTGTGTGTTGTTGTAAAATATTTACTTATTTTACTGATGTTAACAGTTCTAAACGAAGTAACGTTTCTGAGACGAGTAGAAATCTCAAATAATCGAACTCGGGAGTCAGTCTGAAAGATTTGT
Organism: Conopomorpha cramerella; assembly: GCA_012932125.1. Classification (NCBI taxonomy): domain Eukaryota; kingdom Metazoa; phylum Arthropoda; class Insecta; order Lepidoptera; family Gracillariidae; genus Conopomorpha; species Conopomorpha cramerella. Next base: position 8,315 of record SJJU01006347.1, read on the forward strand.
CTACTAATAAAGCTTTGAATATAAAACCCAATAATACATTTAACCGCAGAAATGGTCGACGATGACACAACTCACTTGGCATTACCTATTTATGAGCGCGACAATTGTTTTTTAATGACATTCACCGCGCGCTGTGTACCGAGTCTATTGATGTGCATTAGGCCCGCTTGTGTATCCACCTTCCAGCTCGATCAGTCCACGAGTGTAAAATACGTGGTGAGCTCGCGCGCTTAGCACTAGTCTCCCGGCCTAGCTCATGCGACGGTCGCCCCGCGTACTGCGTAAAACACGCCAGTACGTAGTTGTGCAGAAAAACGATGTTTGCGAATTTTCTCCGGATTAAGAATACTAATAGATTTTTCTTCGCGTGAAGAAGTTGTTTGTTGCGTTGCTAAACTATATTACACAGCCAATGGCAATGCTGTTTGTATTAGATGATTCTCGACGGTTTACATTCGGAAAAGTGGAAAGGAAATTAAAGTTATCTGGCGTAGAATTGCATATTAGCAGCCATTCGTTCCTGGAAATATCATAAAAGGAAAAAAAGTTGTCACGCTGACTTATAGGTTCATTTTCGTTTTTAAACTAGTTTTTTTTCCGGTAGTTTATAGCCTATATTACTTCTAATTCTTCCAAGAGTATCTGTACAAGCTTCATGATGCGTTAACACAAATCATCATCAGCCACATAACGTCCACTGCTGGACGAGGGCCTCCAATGAGATCCGTCATTTGGGATGAAATGCCAGTAATCGCCACGCTGGACAGGCGGGTTGGCGATCGCAGTGGTGTTGTGGTTTAACTCACAGAGAGCGCTGCTGCCCGTTCTCTGGAGAGCTCCCTCGGTCGCCTCTTACAACCCCCATGACGGGAAAAGTTGGGCTGAGGTGGACACATGTATTCTGTTAACACAAATGTGTGGGTCTAATTTTACCTTAAAAGTATGTTCATTTACACACAGTCTGACCCTCCCTAGGCTACAACAAGTATGTCTATAAATATCTACAAAACGTTAACTAGGCCACGAATCACCTAACTCGTCATGCAGAAATATTAATTCAACTTATACCGGCTTATGTAGCTGAAAAATATTTGTAAGTAAGCATTGTAGGTACACAATCCAACGCGGGATCATTATTGGTGCCTCAACTCGATAACTACGCAATCCTATTGTTTTATTTCGCTTTTATATAAATGTATAAACGTACGACGTCATGCAAACACCAACTTGAGCGAACACAAGAACGAGATTCGGAATTAAACACAAAAAAAATAAAATAAACACAACACACCAACTGAGACGAAGCCAAGAACCGTGTCAAATGGAGCCAGTTACGTTGCGGGTCAGAGTGCTCGTTACTGTACACGCCGAATATTCCCCGGGTTAGAGCGGAGCCTGCCCCCCTAGCACGCGCCTCAAGAAAGACATGACATAGAACAAATACGCGATCTGATTGGCTGCTATGTCACGCTTTGTGCGACTCAGCTAGTTTCAACAAATCGCAGCGCGTTGTATGTCTTGTCACTTATTTCTTGGAACGCTGTGCTAGGGGGGCTGACGTAAGAGTAGATGGAAGCCTGCGAGCGTCGAGCTGTTGCGGAGCGTGCGAACTGACGCGCGATGGGACACAATGCGAAACATGGCCGAACCGCATCGGTCATTGCCTCGCTCGCTAGCTCTAACTACACTATTGTTGTACTTTGGGCGCTCCGATTTTCGAATTCACCTATGCCATTGTGTTTGTGGGAGCCGCTAGTATTCGGCCGTTTCGCTTCTGTTGGAACACACCTGTGTTGACTATGAACGCCTCTTCTATGGCATTGCATTATTACAACGAATTAGGTTACACAGTTTCTTTCTTCTCGACGATATTTACACCTCTAGGTATATATACGTATATACCATCTCTATGTAACACATTTTTTTCGAAAGTATTTTACGCCTTTATGCGATTTTCTATGCTCTAGATGTCAAGTATTCTGTCAAAGTATAATAATATATTTGACCTTGACATTTATTCTCCAACAATAAAGACTGAAAAAAACGTTGCATATAAAGTCTTTTACAATTACTAGCATCCCTAAGAAACTGTGTCTTATTGACGAAAAATAAAATACATTAATAACACAGAGCCACAAACAATTCATAATATTCACATTTTTGCACTGAAAGGTGCACCGTTCTTTCAATAAATAGGTTAAACACAGTACAGTCGCGGCTCGGGGACATTGCACGCACGTTACACTCCCCGTTGACCTCTGCTCTGCTCTGAATGCAACATGAGCCCAAGTGAACACTTCATTGTGAAGCTGATGTATCGATAGCTTGTCTTGTGTCCGCGGGCAGGTGTTTACCGCGGCTGCATTAATATGTATCATTAAAGTCACCTGGCGCTAGCGGGCCGTGCATCATGCACGCTCTTCCAAACAAATGCGCAAAAATAACTAGTTGACATATTGAAATGTTCTGACGGGCGTTCACTGTGTCACCTCAGTGTTCTTTATTTAATATGAACATACATAAACTCACGTCTTAATGTCTAATGGGGTGGAAGAGACCTTTGGAGACGTGCAGGCCGTGCAGCTTAGGTTGAAGGGCAATGGTATATGTCTTGCTCATCGCCCCATAATCTTGCTAAACACGTACAGTATGTGTAATGGTCTGATACATTGAAATTAATGCACACATCATTAGTGTCTAGGGATCAAGAACATTTTTAGCTCTAAAAATCTAATTTATTTAAATCAAATCTATTCTTCTTGATTGGTCTCCTACCTAATTCCCCATGCCTGTGTGACTTATCACCACATTTTAAATAAATTATGAATGAATTCAGTTTTTGTAAAATATATTATTGATTGCAATCTTCTAAAATGTACTTGATCCCTAGACACTTTTGATGTGTGTACATGAATGTTATTTATAAACAAACTAGCGGACGCCCCGCGATTTCATCTCGCAAGTTTTGGTTTTTGAGCAGTTTTACAATGATACAAATGTTTTTCAGATTCACATGGAAATTCCATTCCTAATGCTATACTAGGGAACATAAGCTAAATCCTTTCTACATTTAAAATTTCTACGATTAGGCGTTTGTTCTGCGCATTTCCTTAATATATAAAAGGAGAAACAGACTGCTTCTCTTTCGAACGGACGCCTTTTGCCTCAGGAAGCTATCATTGATCCCCAGTTCACCACGACACCAGGACTCAACGCGAAGCACGTCTACGTAGGTATCTTATAGTTTGCAGATTTCCTCATGATAATTGCTATCCTTCACCTTAAGAGCGCTGTTGAGTAAACATGTGTATAAGTAGGTATTATAACTATTTTATTGACATCACAATCAATGATCGTTGTCTAACCCCTTAACACATTAACTGACTTATATGTATATTAAGTGACTTATATGTAGGTACATAAAACAATAAATACATATTAATACAACGTTAATCCAAAAACGTTGGCGGAACTCAAGAAACTATCTCTTACACTCTGCCTATGCTACCAAAAAACTTTTCCCGAAGAATATTATGACAAAATTGAAAAAAAAAAACTTCACCTCTTAGTATAAATGTAGCTGTCAGCTGATGAAAGAAAAAGAAGTCAAAAAGACAAAATTTATTTATTTCATCGTTATAAGTGCTATATATATAAGTGATAGTGCATACAGATATACAGTAGCATAAAACAAAGCTTGATGAACGTCAATTATGACTTTAAAAACAAAAGTAATCGTCTCCGGTTCGAATTAATGTCTTTTACTGGTCAGAAGAAACTGGCATCTTTTCAACTCGCCAAGGCTTACTGCTAATTATACTTAACATAAATATGACTTAATACTAATTTAACAAATGCTTGATGGCCTGTTACATCCCTGAACTGGTGAACAGCGCGTAGAAAGCACAGAGCGTAGACGAGCCCAAAAACGTTTTTAAGACTCCTAAGTCTCCTAGGAGAGGAGAAGGAGTCCTATTTCCTTTTCTTTTTTTTTAACACTATGAATAAGCGTTTGACTACCATCATGTCAGATGTTAAGCAGCGATGTGGTCTACGATGGAGCGCACTTGTTCGTTAGGTACCTATTCACCCCAGTTTCTTCTTTGTGAAAATACCTCAAGTCTTTAACTGCGCAGGAAGCACAGACTCCGGCAAGTCCTTCCATATCCTGGCAGATCGCATTATGAAAGTTAACGCAAACTGCGTAAATGGTATATGCACCTGATATGGATGACGTTATTCCGTTCTCCTGGAAGTATGAATTAATTGACAGATTTTTTTTTTCGTTTTCTGACTTATGGTTCCCAAGTTTTTTGAGTTCTACATGTTTAATTTGTCCTTGTATATAAGCGCATACATAGTGAGATGTCACGCTCTTGCGGTTTATCTTGGTGACGCGGGTCACGTGTGCGGTGCGAGTGCCGATACACGAGTCTTTGACATTGACATTTGTGAAACAATTTATCCATACATACATTTATTATATTTATTTCATTATCAGCCACATAACGTCCACTGCTGGACGAGGGCCTCCCCCAATGAGATCCGTCATTTGGGGTGAAATGCCAGTAATCGCCACGCTTGGCAGGCGGGTTGGCGATCGCAGTGGTGTTGTGGTTTAACTCACAGAGAGCGCTGCTGCCCGTTCTCTGGAGAGCTCCCTCGGTCGCCTCTTACGACCCCCATGACGGGAAAAGTTGGGCTGGGGTGGTGACACATGTATTCTATTCGCCGTCACCACACTTATTTACTTACTTCTTTCATTAACAAAAACGCGAGGCGAACAGCGGTAAACATTTCGTTTATTTACATACATACATGTACATGTTGTTCGTGTCCGACTACTGGACGTGTACCAGTGGGACTCTTTTCCAGAGCCTATGTACGCAACGCAACGCTCGTACGGTGAAGGACAACATCGTGATGAAAACCCGCACACCACAAGGTGTGTGAACCCTATAACGGCGATGGGCTCACCCCCTGTCACGTTGGGTTAAATACGCTTGGTGATCCGTGGGCATTTGCTTATTAAGCAAGTGCCTCTGCCTACCCCGCTTTTGGATTAAAAGGCGTGAA
>SJJU01006349.1:0-25606 GCA_012932125.1 Conopomorpha cramerella
CTCCGTTTCACCAGAGGGCTTCGTTTCGTTTTCCCGCTCTTCTGTTGAAATTTTTTCTGAATTTTCTTTGCTACAAACCTCACGGAGCCCGAGACCTTTCCAACGAATGCAAAACCGTGGAAATCGGTTCGGGCGTTCTGGAGTTATAGCGTCAGGGAGGAAAACCCGACTTATTTTTATATAGTAGACTTTATTGGTCCTAAAGCCGAAGGGTGGCGTGAAAAGTACTCGAAACCGGAGGTCATGTATGAAAAGATGTATGAATGTAGATGAAGCGAAAGGGGTATGTCAGGACCGTGACAAATGGAGATCTGTAGTCTCTGCCTACCCCCCTGGGAGACAGGCATGAAGTACATGTATGTATGTAATTTATTTATTTATTTACTATACTTAATGGATACTAGCTAACCCACAAGCTCAAAGTTGCACAGCGTGCTATGGAAAGGGCTATGCTCGGCGTTTCTCTGAAGCCCTCAGGCAAGGTGGACTGATGATATACGCAAGATGACTGGCAGAAGCTGGATGCGAGAAGCCGAAAGCAGATTACAGTGGCGTGCAATTGGAGAGGCCTATGTCCAGCAGTGGACAAGTATGGGCTTACTCTTAAATCACTCAATCTCCTAAAGAACATCGCATCAAAATCCATTGCATAGTTTGAAAGACCTAAGCATACATACATAGGGACAGACAGCGGGAGATTTGGTTTCATACTACACTAGCTGTGCCACGCAGTGTTACTCGCATCCTCCCGTACCCGTTGGAATTTCGGGATAAAAAGTAGCCTATGTTCATTTGGAAAATCGTAGCTTTCTTTTAGTGTAAGAAACATCAAAATCTATTCAGTAGTTTCGGAGCCTATTCAATACAAACAAATCTATAATACACAACTGTAAATATTTAATCTTGTTGAAATGTACATTTAATTTTTTATAACACTGTTACCTAATGTAAGTTACAAAAATTATATGTAAATGTTGCTGTGCCCTACAGGGTCCACGATTGTACCTCAACTTTATTTAAGACCTTATAACACATTGTGGAAAACAATAAATTATTGAGTATTGAGTCTTTCCTTTTTATAATATTAGTATAGAAGTATAGACTAGCTGACCCGGCAAATATTGTTTTATATAAATAACTAGCTGTCTACTCAGCCACAAAACCCAGGACTTCGTTAGTATGCCGTACAACAAGTACAACAAGGTGGCGTGAAAAGTACTCGAAACCGGAGGTCATGTATGAAAAGATGTATGAATGTAGATGAAGCGAAAGGGGTAGGTATGTCAGGACCGTGACAAATGGAGATCTGTAGTCTCTGCCTACCCCTCTGGGAGACAGGCGTGAAGTGTATGTATAGAAGTATAGACTAGTACTAGCTGTCTACTCACCCACAAAACACAGGACTTCGTTAGTACGTCGTGAGTACAACAAAAAAAGATCTAGCAATAACTCTGTTATTAGGTCGGGTAGCCAACATACTAAGGTAGGCAGAGTCTTTTTGCCTTTATGGTGTTCCACGCCCACTGCTTTAAACCGTGGGTAAAGCCGCGAAGCACACCAAGCTGATACAATAAAACCAATAATGCAATCGGATCAATGACCTTTATCAATTGTGGCACAAAACAAAAAATAAAAAGGGTGCCCGCACACAATCAGTTATTTGTTTAATTCCAAAATGTATTATTTATATTAAGGGACTAGAGCGGATGCCCCGCGAAAGAAGATAATGTCAAATGTTTTTTTTTATCACTATGAACGAGCGTTTGATCACCATCCTGCATGATGTTAAGCAGCGACGTGGTCTACGATTCACCCGCGACTTGAAGACCTGCAGATTGTACTGCGTAAAGTAGTTTAGTACCAAACGCAAACCGAAGTGAAACACTTTGCGTCTACTTGATGTGGAATGACTTGCCGAAGTCTGTCTTTCCTGCGCAGTACAGTCTGAAGGTCTTCAAATCACTGGGGGTGAATAGGTACCTAATGAACAAGTGTGCTCCATCGTAGACCACATCGCCGCTTAACATCAGCCAGGATGGTAGTCAAACGCTTGTTCGTTGTGTTAAAAAAAATATTTATGGATAAATCTTAACAGTGCATTGGGGTTAAAATGTAAACGGTGCTATTTTCATATGAAAACATAATATAAATAAAATATTGACAGGAAGCGGGTACCTAAATGTATTCGACTTTTGGCTCGGTGACCTCTTACAAACGCAACGTTAAGCGCGATGCAGCCTTTCTCCAAACCGGGTTCCGTACGTAACCAGTGGCGTGCACACCATATAGGCAATAAAAATTGGACCACCTCGGAAGTGAACTCTATCAAACAAAAAAAAAATTTTGAAATCCGTCTATAATTGACGAAAATATTGGTGAACATACATAAAAAAATATACATACAGACGAATTGAGAACCTCCTCCTTCTTTTTATTTGAAGTCGGTTAAAAAGACACTGCCTACCTTAGTATTTTGGCTACCCGACCTAATAATAGAGTTATTGCTAGATCTTTTTTTGTTGTACTCACGACATAGGCTAACGAAGGTCCTGTGTTTTGTGGGCGAGTAGATAGGTAGGTACCTATATTTCGTAAAGACAAGTTACCTATACATAGGTGTCAATCCTGGGGGATTACTGCCTACCTTGTCGTAAAAGCCAGTGCACTCCACTGGTACTTAATATTTGATTAAAATTTAATTATTTTTCCTACTGATCAACTTCGCCCCGGTGTACAAATAAAATGTCTGTTTCTTTAGAAGTTCGAAACCAATGACGTTCATCAAGCTTTGTGTTATTCTACTGTATATCTGTATGTTATAACACTTATAAAGATGAAATAAAGAAACTTTGACTTTGATAATAAAGATTTTGATTTAAAAAATCGAAGTTTTCTGGCTTGTTTTGATAGAACCGAGGATGAACTTTGTAATTTACTGCTTAGTAGTGATATGCGAAAGCCGTAGATCCGTGTTCATTAAAACGAAAAAATACCACTGGCACAATACTCTAATGCCATCCAGTGGTAGATTTTGGAACAACAGCTCGATAATTTATCTTTTTTTTATCACTATGAACAAGCGTTTGACCACCATCCTGCCTGCCTGATGTTAAGCAGCGATGTGATCTACGATGGAGCACACTTGTTCATTAGGTACATCATCATCATCAGCCCATACCTGTCCACTGTTGGACATAGGCCTCTCCAATTGAGTCACCACCCCAGCCAAACTTTTCCCGCTATGGTGGTCGTAAGAGACGACCGAGGGAACCCTCCAGAGGACGGGCAGCAGCGCTCTCTGTGAGTTAAACCACAACACCACTGCGATCGCCAACCCGCCTGCCCAGCGTGGCGATTATGGGCATTTACCTCCAATTTGAGCACAAAAAGGGCATTAGATACATTCCCCACAATTTTAGACAGCTAACGAATTAGCTAGTGAACGCGTAACCTAGTTATTTCCACGAGTGATCCCCGAAACTACCGCGCCTCAGGTAGGTAAACGTATTGCAGCTTTTCATTAGCATATTTTATACACGGTGCCAAAGAACTGAATTAGAATAGAGTCGAATGTTGATCTCTTTGACCCGCGAAGCGCTTTGAATCAGCACATGAATAAGTAAATCTATTTTATTTATAAGTATTTTATTTGTATCGTTGTGTGTCGAATGTACGGCCCCCGGGCCTCCGTATCAACGAAAATTGTCAACTGTTGGTTACTATGACAACGAGGCATTTTTTATCATCAAGTCAATGGGCTCACCCCCTGTCACGTTGGGTTAAATACGCTTGGTGAACTGTGGGCAATTGCTTAGCAGTGGCGTGCACACCATATAGCAGCGGCGTGCACTGGCTTTTACGACAAGGTAGGCAGTAGTCCCCAAGGATTGACACTCATGTATAGGTAACTTGTCTTTACGAAATATCCCTACCTGGCGGTGGCAGTGCCAAAGAAGGTCCTGGATGATGACCTGAAGATGGCAGTGGCGTGAACACCATACAGGCAAAAAGACACTGCCTACCTTAGTATTTTGGCTACCCGACCTAATAATAGAGTTATTGCTAGGTCTTTTTTTGTTGTACTCACAACATGGGCTAGCGAAGGTCCTGTGTTTTGTGGGTCAGTAGATATGTAGGTACCTATGTTTTGTAAAGACAAGTTACCTATACATAGGTGTCAATCCTTGGGGATTACTTTTACTGACTGCCTTGTTGTAAGTCAGTGCACGCCACTGTTGCTTAGCAAGTGCCTCTGCCTACCCCGCTTTGGGATTCAAAGGCGTGAAGTGTGTATATATTTTCTCAAAAGATGTCGCTACGGTGTTCTCTGTCGATCATCAATCAAACTCTCTTTGATTGAAACTTCTTGCAACAGCTTCAATCAATATTCTGGTAACACTGCTGTACTGCGTGTAAGAGGACCCCGAGCAATTCTCTTAGACACGTTGTTGGGCTCGTGTCAGTATGAACAACTTTTACTATGGCGACAATGCGGGGAAATGAACACACAGTACAGAGTGTAAAAGGACCCCGAGCAATGGTCTTAGAAACGTTGTTGGGCTCGTGTCAGTATGAACATATTTTACTGTGTCGACAATGCGGGGAAATAAAAAAAACATAATTAAAGAAAAAATAACCGACTTCAACCAGTATAATTTGACATATATGTGGTTTTCTCATGAATGCCATTGTCGGAACTGAACCAAATCTATACGGGAAGCGACAGCTTTCAAATAAAAAAAAATCCATCCAAATCGGTTCACCCAGGCGAAAGTTCTGAGGTAACAAACATTAAAAAAATACAGACGAATTGAGAACGTCCTCCTTTTTTTTTAAGTCGGTTAAAAAAAAAACTCACCTCTCTTTCTAGCGCAGCTTGTAGATCTTCATTAAGTTTCTTTAGCGAAGTTAACTGAAACAGATAAAAGAGATTTATTATAATACAAGTACATTTTAGAAGATTTCAAACAAGAATATATTTTACAAAAACTGAATTCATTCATAATTTATTCAAAATGTGGTGATAAGTCATTGATACAGCCATGGGGAATTAGGTAGGAGAGTTAAGAAGAAGATCTAAAAATTTAGATTATTTTTTAGAGCTAAAAATGTTCTTGATCCCTAGACACTTCTGATGTGTGTAGAGGTATATTAGCCGTAGAACAGATGACCGTTGGGGCAAACGAGTTCTCGTATGGAGACCGCGTCTCTACAAACGGAGTGTAGAACGCCCTCAGGCAAGGTGGACTGACGATATGCGCAAGATGGCTGGCAGAAGCTGGATGCGAGAAGCCGAAAACAGATCACGACTTCAACCACAATTTTTTTCACGGATTTGTGGCTTTATCATAGACGCCATGCATAGTCAAAACTGAACCAATTTTAAATGGGATTGATTCAGGTAACAAACATTAAAAAAAATACCGAGGAATTGAGAACATTCTCCTTTTTTTTTTTGAAGTCAGTAACGAAATAAAGTGCCGTGTGGTGACGGCGAATAGAATACATTTGTGTCACCACCCCAGCCCAACTTTTCCCGTCGTGGGAGTCGTAAGAGGCGACCGAGGGATCTCTCCAGAGGACGAGCAGCAGCGCTCTCTGTGAGTTAACCGAAACACCACTGCGATCACAACCCGCCGACCCAAGCGTGCCGATTATTGGCATTTCCCCCCAAATTATCATGGAAATCATTGGGGGAGACCCTCGTCCAGCAGTGTACGTCATGTGGCTGATGACGAAAGGAATAAATGCACTGCACTTCTTTTAATCCCGAAGCAGCTACAGGCAAAAGCGATTTTGTGTTTAACCTCCGACACAAAAGGACGGGGTGTTATAAGTTTGACGTGTGTATCTGTACCTATATGTATCTGTGTCTGTCTGTGGCAACATAGCTCTCAAACGGATGATCCGATTTTAATGCGAGTTTTCTTAGCTATGTTTGGTGGAAATCGGTTCATCCACTCAAAAGTTATGGGGGTTGAAAGTGGGGATGAAATGCAAAGGCCCAAGTGCAGTATCAAATGAAAGAGCACGACACGAATATTTAGATTCTGTTCATTAAATCAAAATTGGAAACTATGTTTAAAAGTTATGAGGTTGAAAGCGGGGAAAAAGTCGACTTTATACAAATACCTCTATGTTCAAGTGGGGCATCAAATGAAAGGGCACGACACGAACATTTCAAATCGGGGGTTTTTAAATTTTGCACTTAATTAATATACTATGCAGTGATTGTGATAATCCTTAGCTAAATTACACTGTGGGATCCAAGCCAAGGACCCCTTATTGAGCTGTGATTTATTTCATTTATTTCAAAACACTTAATTATTTAAGTTAAACATTTGTTATATTATACAGGGTGTTACAAAAACCTGCAGTGGGAATTAATCACCCTTTGTTATAGTGTACATGGACTTTAATGAACATGATTAAAAGCCTCCAGCGTTTGAAAAAAACTAAGCTAACAAAATCATTTTTATCGACCATTTTATCGATAGAAATTTCTCCCAACACTGTTAAATGTATGTCCTTAAACGGAACCTACTAACCTTCCTAATATTAGCGAAATTTTCTACGTTTACTTACTTGTTCGCTCTTCATAGGTCGTTACATGTGTAAGGCCCGTGTTTTTTGTAAATAAAGGTTCGGTTTCAAGATCGTAGTAGGTATAGTAGATAGCAGACCACAACCCATAACACAAACAATGAATTTCTGCTGAAACCACGAACTAATAAAGCGAGCATAGCTGCTCCTCCAAAACATACAAGTCTTCCATGAGTTTCTCCACATTACCACGCTCGTTTCATTAATATTCATTGAAATTTCTTATTTTTTGTAATTATTATTTACTTCCTACATGTTTGTTTATTTTTGATTTGTCAAAATTGTCGCTGTCATCAAATTACCATAATCTATGGTCCAAAGAATCATTCACATGAAAGTAGGTAAGTAATTAAGTCGTTGAATCACGTTCGATCGTCGTTGATCTATCAAATCTCAATTTGTTAAAATATTTTACTGAATATTTACTGAGATTTGGTATGAGCTGTTTCAAGTTAATGGCTTACTTACAAAACACAAGCTTTTAAAATGCAAATCTTAAAAATCATTAGATATTAATAAATGGTAAAAGTATAAATTTAAAATAGTAAAAGCTATTACGAAAAAGGCTCAAAAATCCACCTTCAGCAGCAATGCATAGGCGTGTTCGTTAGAGCATAGAATCCCTACTCATATGATTAGGGACACCAAGAATTGTAGCAGCTCGGCTTTGAAGAATTGTAGTACCCGTTCATGGATTTATACGGAAATTATCCAATTCTGTCTCTTCCATATTTGGGTCCGGATTGCTTGGTCGTCCTTCGGCCCTATTTCCTCTAAATGAACCGGTGAAGCCGCATAACCATTTTCCGGAAACAGTCGCTGGAAGGCAACCTACGTTGTTCCGCCTCTGGTCTCCCATCAATAAATCGCTCACAACAATAAAGCTCAGGTGCTTGCTCAAGGTTTCCATCAGCAGCCCCCACACATAAAATCATCTAGTAATATTCGTTATTGCTGTAGAAATCCATTTTCAAAAAGTAAGTCCAGTTAAGAGAATGAAAATTTCAGTATTATTATTCTTCCACGAAAAAGTCATATTGATGCTGTTCGACTTACTGATCTCAGCCTACCTACCTACCTACATGCTACTCATTAATCTCTAGCCTATTCGCGACAAAGTGCGAAATGCCCATACTTTAGTTTATTTTTTTAACTTTATTTTTTTTCAATGGCAATCTTGTGATTGTCTGTGAATCAATCTATGTTTAGTTTATGACGTCTGATTGACGGTAACATGAATTGTCACCCATCTACAACCAAAACATGTTGATATGATTAAGTTTTATTGTGAATTTATTGAGATATTTGTGTGATGCTGCTATGTAGTTCATCGAATGTGAATCAATTACTCGTATAATACAATATTCATAAGTGGATGTCGCTGGTAATCGTCGTTCTAAGGTTAGTATTTCAAAAGTCAATTCCTTCATTGTTTACTTAAGGGATGGGCGGCATTTTGTAGTGATATCGAAAACAGCAAGTGGTCATGAAATTCGATAAGTAGTTTAATTCCTTTATATGAAGATATTCTTAATTTCCTCTATGTTGATCCATTAATAAAGGCTTTCTCTATAGGCCCTTCAATTCCCACTGCAGGTTTTTGTAACACCCTGTATAGAATTTTGCAGTGCCCTAACAGGTCTATGTACGTATTGTATGTGCATTATAGCAAATAAATAAATAAATAAATCTCTCAGACCAAAAACAACTAGACTTCATCAAACTGACGTTAAGAATAAAAAGAGACAACAATATGGACGACATGTGGGAGTGAAAGAGTTCAAGAAAACATTTTCTGTCCCTTAGCAGGTTACTTCTGTATCCAAACTGTCAAATTAAAGTAAAAGTGACAGTTTGCATCTAGAAGTACATCATTTTTGTCGAAAAAAGACAGACTGAAGATGGTAGCCAGTCTTGTTGTTTTTTTTTAACACAGTGAAACACAAGTCTTTGACCGCCATCCTGCCTGATGTTAAGCAGCGATGTGGTCTACGATGGAGCACACTTTTTCATTAGGCACCTATCCACCCCTCATAAATGACGTTCATCAAGCTTTGTGTTATGCTACTGTATATCTGTATGTCAAAGCACTTATAACGGTGAAATAAAGAAATTTCGACTTTTGACCAGTGACTTGAAGACCTCCAGACTTTACTGCGCAGGAAACACAGACTCCGGCAATACATTCCCCATTCTGGCGGTTCGCGCTATGAAAGTAGATGCAAAGTGTTTGGTTTGTGTAAATGGTATATCCACCTGGTATGGATTACGTTTTGCCGTTCTCCTGGTTGTCCTATTGTAAAAGCGCGATGGGGGTATTAGGTTATGCAACTCCGTAGTACACTCTCCGAAATGCACCCGATAGAAGCCAGATAGGCTCGCAACTTTGCGGCGATGCTCTAGGCTTTGTAGCCGAGCATCAAACAGCCGTCACCTATACGCCTCTCTATTGCCTCCAGAGCCTCAAGCTGGTATTTTGCTGATCCATCCCAAAGGTATTTGATCTATGTGTGGTCTATTCTGTACACCTTGGCAGAACCTGACTATAGAAGTCACAGCGGCAGCACCAAGGGGTGAAGTCAAACTGGTACATCATCATCATCATCAGCCCATACTTGTCTACTGCTGGACATAGGCCTCTCCAATTGCACGCCACTGTGATCTGTTTGCGGCTTCTCGCATCCAGCTTCTGCTAGCCATCTTGCGTATATCATCAGTCCACCTTGCCTGAGGGCGTCCTACACTCCGTTTGCCGAGACGCGGTCTCCACTCAAGAACTCGTTTTCCCCAACGGTCATCGGTTTTCGAATCACAACTTTCCCTCAAACACCGTACTCCAAAAAGCAAGTCTTCCAAGAAGAAAAAGAAAACGCGCATAAATTGTAGGTAGACTGTAGGTGGGTACCTACTTCCTTTGTTGTCGCCAGGCATACACATAATATCTGGGGCACGGTTCATATGACTATCAGATTAACAGGACGCGCTGTTGTTTACGTCATGCCGCGTATTATACGACGCGAGAGACATCGGTTCGTATTCGGGAAGGAAATTGCGAAAACAGTATATTCACTAATATGTATACTACATACGTACACCCACGTCTGACATCCCCGAAAGGGTGTAGACAGAAACTTAGTATCAACAAGGAATCTTCGAACATATTTAGGAATTAAGAATGTCAATTTAAACCTTCAGTTAAAACAGTGGCGTGCATACCATATAGGCAAAAAGACACTGCCTACCTTAGTATTTTGGATACCCGACCTAATAATAGAGTTATTGCTAGATCTTTTGTTGTACTCACGACATAGACTAACGAAGGTCCTGTGTTTTGTGGGTGAGTAGACATGTATATTTCGTAAAGACAAGTTACCTATACGTGTGTCAATTTGTGAGTATTACTGCCTACCTTGTTGTAAAAGCCAGTGCACGCTACTGAGTTAAAATTTCATAGCTCAAAGCTTGAATAAACGCAACGCTGATATGGTGGAGGAAAACATTTGTGACGAAACCCGCACACCACAAGGTGTGATCCCCATGACGTTGACGGCTTCACCCCCTGTCACGTTGCTGGGTTAAATACTCAGGATCGTCGCACGGTGTCGAATATGATATTTCTGTACAAATTACTGTCAAACTTTGTTTGGAAAGTATGAGAGTAATGAAAGTTCTCCCCCCGAAAATTTGAATTCCCCATTAAGAATGCGAGGGTAAGTATATGAGTTAGCGCACAAAGGACGCAAGACTCCGATCTCAAAGTATTATCCGGTCATAACACGTACACACAAACGCAACATGAGGCAATCTGCAGCTTAACCGACCGCGCCTATCTGATAGCTATGTTGGTTTTCCGATAAATCGTTATCTACCCCAGGCACTAAACGTACGTAAGTTCGACAATAGTGTCGCCAGTCAACTTTGACCCTTATCTGCATTATGTTTACTAATATCAGTTAGCATGAAGCGGCGTGTTAGTGAGTCAAATATAACTATGGTTTAGGGCCGTTATGATTGCTAGAGGGAGCAAGTATTGTATTCGTATTAACTAAATTATGTATCCGACGTTTAGAACAGAGTTCCTTTATGGCAGATTTTTCTTTCGACAGAATTCTGTTATGGTATATAAGTGCTAAGGCTGGTGGCGAATGGCCCGGTTTCCACCGTAGAATTAGATTGGACGAACCACTCGAGGAGGAGCCCAAAGGGGCTGGTCGCTCGTTGGGTGGGCCCTGAAGATTGTCCTCTGGGTGCCCAGGACCCACCCAGCACCAGCGATAAATGAAGTCTACCGGGAATGGGTAAAAAAAGGTACAGAAGATATTATGAAAATACACACACACACTTCACGCCTTTTAATCCCAAAGCGGGATAGGCAGAGGCACTTGCTAAGCAAGTGCTACGGTTCACCATGCGCATGTAACCCAACGTGACAGGGGGTGAACCCATCGCCGTTATAGGGTTCACACACCTTGTGGAGTGCGGGTTTCATCACAATGTTGTCCTTCACGTTGCTTTGCGTACATAGGCTCTGAAAAACGTCCACTAACCGGACTCGAACTCGCGACCTCCCGATTGCAAGTCGAGTATCCGACCACCTGGACAACAGACGCTATTTTTTATTATCTACCATAGCAATATGCCGTCGTGAAAAAAATATCTGTCATAAACGAACTCTGTCCAAACGTTCAAAGGGTTATGTACATACTAGTGAAAGCCTCGCGGTTTCATTCGCGAGGTTTCAGTATTAATTTCTATTTACAAATACTACCACCAAGTTCTAGAACCACAACTTCAAAATTAACTTTTTTCTCATGGATCTGTGTTGATCGGATACTTTTAAATGAAATAAAATTCTTTTACTTAATAAAAAATCGAAAAAAGTCAAATGCTTGTTCACTGTGTTTAAAAAACCGGCCAAGAGCGAGTCGGACTCGCCAATGAAGGGTTCCGTAGCAACACTAGTAGCAGGTAGGTAACATAGTAATATACAAGTTTTTGTAGTTCGTTGTAAGTTTGATCGACGTGTTATCTACTATATAATAAATTAGGTAAGTAATTTTATTTATGACGTTTAAAAACAGAACTACTGGCTAGATATCATTCAAACCAATTTTCGTTAGTAGTTTGTATATTAATACACATCATATATTTTTTCAGTTTTATTATGCCCATATTTTAGAAGTTTAGGGGGGGGGGGGGAGGACGCACATTTTACCACTTTGGAAGAGTCTCGCGCAAACTATTCAGTTAAGAAAAAAATTAATAAGAAACCTCAACATCATTTTCAAATATCTATTGATAGATACCCCACGTATAGGTTAGATGAAAAAAAACATTCGAGTTTCAGTTCTATGTATGGGGAACCCCAAAAATTTTGGATTTTTTTTAGATTTTATTTTAAAATCTTAATGCGGTTTACAGAATACATCTACGCAACAAATTTCAATAATGTACCTAGGTTAATTTTCAATTTGTAGTCGGTTCGATTCCCGGTTGATCCTAGCAAAAATTAAAAAAAGTTTTAATGCGGTTTTGTTTCTTGTCAAAAATAAAGGAATGGTTCCTTTCAGTAAAATGAGCTAACTAAAGGATTTAAGGCAGTTCCCCTCCAGGGCCCATAACTATTTTCCACCCTGTATAAGCATTTGACCACCATCCTGGCTGTTGTTGAGCAGCGACGTGGTCTACGATGGAGCACACTTGTTCATTAGGTACCTATTCACCCCAGTGACTTGAAGACCTTCAGACTGTACTGCGCGGGAAACACAGACATTAGGATGCACCGCCTCCGCAAATAAAATCGTGATTCTATTTGGATACCAGTGGATGGATCGACGAACGTTCTATCGTAACTTTAAATATTAATTTTGAATCGGTGTAATTTTTTTTTTATCATATTAAGAACAAGCGTTTGACCACCATCCTGCCTGACGTTAAGCAGCAATGTGGTCTACGATGGAGCACACTTGTTCATTAGGTACCTATTCACCTGCGACTTGAACACCTTCAGACTGTACTGCGCAGTAAAAACAGTAATTTCTTGCGCATTTTTTTTTCATCCCCTGACGCATAGGCACAACAAAAAAAAATTAATGAAATTGGTCGTGCTTGAGTTTTGTGCTAGTTGCTAAGCAACGTGTAGCAATTTAGTAATTTTAATATTGTAGATGTAATAAATAAATAAAAAATACACTTCACGCCTTTTAATCCCAAAGTGGGGTAGGCAGAGGCACTTGCTAAAGCAAATGCCCACGGTTCACGCGCGCGTATTTACCCCAACGTGACAGGGGGTGAGCCCATCGCCGTTATAGGGTTCACACACCTTGTGGTGTGCGGGATTCATCACGATGTTGTCCTTCACCGTACATAGGGTCTGAAAAAGAGTCCTATTGGTATACGTCCAGTAGCCGGATTCGAACTCGCGACCTCCCACACACAGATGCTAACTTCAATTCAAGAATCAATTAAGACCTTATTCATTGAATTTGATAAACCATTACAAGGTAAGAAGGAAAACTACACACATAATATAGAGGGAAAAACATTATCCTCCTTTTGATAAAAGGTATTTTCTTTTTAACTAGCGGACTCGACAGACGTTGTCCTGTCTTAACTATTAATATGAACATCTAGGGTGGCCTGTGCCCAGCAGTGAATGTCATTTTTTTCTTTCTTAAGAACCTTCTTCTATCATTAATAAGCACAACAAAGGAAGAATTAGCGAAATCGGTCCACCCGTTCCGGAGTTATGCCGTGACAACGAAAAGTGGCTTTGATTTTTATATAATAGATTCAACTAACTATTAGACAGATCATATCACTTTGTAAAATGATGTTACATATCTGATTTTCAACGATAGAGATATAATTTCACAATTTATCTTCCAATAAATAATCATTAAGATTATGTTCCAAAATGTTGAAAAATTATGTTCCTGTTCCACTAAAGACTGTTGATTTATTAATAGTTTATTTAAGTTATAAGATTTAAGTGTTGTGATAAGTTAGCACTCTCTGAACTGTCATCATCATCAGCCCATACTTGTCCACTGCTGGACATAGGCCTCTCCAATTGCACTCCACTCTGATCTGTTTTCGGTTTCTCGCATCCAGCTTCTGCCAGCCATCTTGCGCATATCATCAGTCCACCTTGCCTGAGGGCGTCCTACACTCCGTTGGCCGAGAAGCGGTCTCCATGAGAGAACTTGTTTTCCCCAGCGGTCATCGGCTCTACGGCTAATAAGGCCGGCCCACTGCCACTTCAGCTTGCTAAAACGATGAGCTATGTCGATGACTTTGGTTCTCTGTCGGATCACTTCATTTCTGATTCGATCCTTCAGAGAAACTCCGAGCATAGCCCTTTCCATAGCACACTGACTGCTACTTTGAGCTTGTGGGCCAGCCATGCCGTCAGTGTCCACGTCTCAGCTCCGTAGGTCCTACGGCTAATATGCTCTGAACTGTGCGATGCCCTAACAGGGTCCATGTTGGACCATCACATACATACATATTTAACATCATAAATGTACACAAGGAAGCACAATAAATGTATATGAAATGAACAATTAATTAAAACAATTTATTGAATGTATAATCTGACGAGATAATGTAATTTTATGTGAAATGAAAGTAACGTCTGTGGTCCAGTTGGTCGGATACTTGGTTTGTAACCGGGAGGTTGCGGGTTCAAGTCCGGCTACTGGACGTGTACCAATGGATTCTTTTTCAGTGCCTATGTACGCAACGCAACACTCGTACGGTGAATGACAACATCGTGATGAAACAAGCACATCACAAGGTGTGTGAACCCTATAACGGCGATGGGCTCACCCCATGTCACATTGGGTTAATTGCATCTAATTTCATAGTGCGAACTGATAGGATGTGGAACGATTTGCCGGAGTCTGTGTTTCCTGCAAAGTACAGTCTGAAGGTCTTCAAAGTGAATAGGTACCTAATGAACAAGTGTGCTCCATCGTAGACCACATCGCTGCTTAACATCAGGCAGGATGGTGGTCAAATGCTTGTTCATTGTGATTACAAAAAAACCCTCACAATTGTATCAGTTCTGTTAAAAGAGATTTTAGATGCTGCCACATGTAAAAAAAATGTAGGGACATTAAAACATGTAAAGAATATTTTGTTTTCCCTCGGGAATATAAATTTTTCCAGGATAAAAAGTACCCTATTATTCAAACCGGACTTCTAACTATACGTCTGCAAATTTTCAAAGCAATTGGTTCAGTAGTGGGAATTGAAACAGTAGATTGTCACAGGAGACATCAAAACAAGAATCTATTTATTTATTGCCACATAGTAGAATATACTGTGATGTTGTTTTCTAACAGTCATTTGAGTGTTTTATCATTTAAGTTTTATTGAAATGTGGCCTTCAAAAGAATCATTATAACTATACCTATACAAGGTATGTACAAAAATCTAATTGGATCCAACTAAGTAATTGCATAGAACTAAAACACGTATGCTTGTAAAAAGAGCATGTACAGATGCCAATTAACTTCATAAGTACACGATGTAGTGACTTCAAAGTGAAGTACTGTGATATTTCTACGAATTTACAATAAAAACATAACCTCAAATACAACTGTCAAAGTTGGTAGGTACCTATTAATTATTACGTGACAAAATAAAACGACAAAAAAACAAAAACGTACCTCGAGCTCCTGCTTTTGACACTTCACTTGCAGCTCCTGGAACTCCTGGTTCGAAGACGCTGGGCTATCTCCAGATTCCTGTGTAGAGTTTTCTAATAATACTTCAGAAGCGAAATTTGTTATTTGGCCCTTCAAATTGTTGAGGCTCTCGTTCAAATTCAGCCATGACATTTTGCTGTATAGATTTTTCAGCGTCCCATATCACTCAAAACATTGGTTTTGTCAATTTTATCAGCGCTGTTCAATGTAAACAAAAATAATATTGCATTATTTTGCAATACATGACAGGACTTTGCACTGTTGGCACAACAATAATATGTCAAAATTGTGTCATTGTGTCAGTGCGAACTGTTCCCACTGTTTATATTACTGATTGATGGTGTAACGCTGTCAACTGTCAAGTAATTCACAGTGGTATTTTATAAACTAATTTCTTGTAATTTAATCTTTCTATGTGTATAATTTAAAAACCAATGCGTAATATTCATCCCTATCAAATAAATAGATCGACGTGACGAATAAATACGTCTCAATTTAGCAATAATCGCTGATACATATTCTAACCTCAACAATGAACGATACCAGCGATTTATTCAATCAATTGTTGAAAGAAGCGCCCGTCACGGCTTCTGAACCACCAACAGTTGAACTAAAAACAGCAAAGAACAATGAGACAAATGTACAGCTCACTACAAAGAGCGCTGTTGAATTTCTCATAGCTGGAACACTGAGAGAGAAAGTCTGTAAAATATGCTTAAACGTGACGTCCCCATTGACTGACATGCACAAGATTCTCCACATTGCGGTCGGGGATATACTCTACCAAATTTCCATAAAAGACATGATCACAAATCTGTACCCATTCAAGGTAAGTTTTGTTGCACTTCAAATTATTTGCCAGACCACTGCAGTCTTGTTCTTCAGCTTGCTAAAAAGATGAGCTATGTTGAAATTATTTAGCACTCACTAACCCGGCACACATTGTTTTTCCAATATACCTATTAACAGGTTTTCTCTGCTATGCATGTATACATGAAAACTTCTATGTACCATCATATCTATCTATTAACACGTTAACAGTTCTATGGGCCCAATGTGGGCTCATGTCATCGCATGGCTCTAAGTTATATAAGTAAAATTGTGAATTATTTTGTATTTTGTTTTGCATTTTTATTGCGGACATACAAGTCAGGCGAAATACACTTGGTGAACCGTGGGCACTTGCTTCACGACCTTTGGGATTAAAAGGTGTGAAGTGTATTTATTTATTTTATTTTATTAGTATAGAAGACTAATTTTAACTTCTACATCATGTTCCTGCCATTTATAGTTGGCGTCATCTAAGAAGTAAATTCTGACACATTGATAAATCCATGAACCATTTTCAGAATGGATGTGACTGGCAACCAAATGTATGGTGTTGACATTTGTATCTCAGCATTGGACGTCCTATTGCTTCTTAGCTGTTTGTCATCAATTTATAGAGATGAGATCTTTTTGTTGGTCATAAAACATTTACAAAGAATATAATTTATGGTACCGAAACAACAGTCAAATCGATTCTAAAATAAATTGAATCTTTCCAATATTATTCAACACTGTGATGTATTTTCTGTATTTTGAATTGAAAACTACCTAGGCGCCTTATTCAATATGTCCCCCTAAGTTAAATACACTTCACATCGTTTAATCCCATAGTGAGGTATGGAGAGGCACTAGCTGAGCAAATATACTCCAGCTACTACAACCACATGACCAGAGAAGGGTAGAAGTACAAAATTACAGGCTGTCAAGTGTATTCTAACAGCTAATAAATAATGTGCCCTTGGAGATAGATAAATCATAAAATTTACCTACTTACATTTACCACCATACAGAGTGTAAAAGGGCCCCAAGCAATGGTCTTAGAAACATTGTTGGGCTCGTCAATATGAACAACTTTTACTATGGCTACAATGCCTGGAAACAAAAATATACCACACAAAATGTCCTCCAAGGCAAAAAATAGTATTAAATATTTAAAACTGGTACTTCGGGTACTTCGTTGTTTGAAGTCAGCTCGCTACCACAACACATGTAACTGTGTCAAAATGTCGGGCAAACAACGAAGGTAAGCTGAATGCTTATCTTTGGTTAATCTTCGCGCTATAATACCCGTTTTAATCATTTAATATCATGTCAGTTTCCTTAAAAAATTAAAAAATAGTATATTCTGTATAACAACAATTTAGCATTTTCCCACTTCGTCCATCATAGTAAAAGTTGCTCATACTGATTCCAACAATGTTTCTAAGACCAGTGCTTGTGGTCCCATTCTAGTACAGCATACTACAGTTGGGTTGCTGGATTGATTATTTGTGTTTGAGTGTTGACTGCCATATATGTATAAAAAAGTAAAATGTTGAGTAATTAATTGACTTACTTTGTCTGGAGTTAGCATACATTTAAGCAGCTTTTTAGACTGTTGCTAGCAGTACTCTAGCATTGTATAACTTTATGTATTAAATTGTAAGATGTTATGTAAGAAACTTAAATTGTTTATCACAATTTTATTTTATTAAATATTCAGAAGTGAAGTGAAGTGTATGTATGTATGTATGTAAATATTCAGAAGTAATACATGAAATATTCAGAACAAATTACAATAATTATGAATATAGCTAATATATAAATTATTAAAAAACAATTGTTTCAGAATGTAGGCTTTGTCATACACACATAATAAAAATAATACAGCTCCTACCAAACTTTACCAATTATAAAAAAAAGACTCACAATTACTCAATATTTTTACCAGTAATATCAGCACAAAAATATAATAAAAAACGTTCTAGCTTACCTTTGTTATTTTACCCATAAAAATATTGAGTTATAATATCCATTTGTGTTTCAGTAACAAATTATCTTAAACCTTTTAATTCTCGTCTTCCAGATTATCAAAGACCCACACTTCCCCAGCCGTATATGCGAAAAATGCATTGATAGAGCGTTGAACGCTTATCTCTTCGTACAACAATGCGAGAGAGCTCAGCGAGCCTTAGTCAACTGCTTTGACGATATCAACGAGAAATACATGAAACTAGACCCTCTAGAGAGGCAAAAACGACGCGGTCGCCACAAACAGAAACCTAACCACAATATCATAAACGCTGCACATAAGACTGTCTTAGAATACGCAC
The DNA here is from genome assembly GCA_012932125.1 of Conopomorpha cramerella. NCBI lineage: Eukaryota > Metazoa > Arthropoda > Insecta > Lepidoptera > Gracillariidae > Conopomorpha > Conopomorpha cramerella. The sequence goes on from SJJU01006349.1 coordinate 18,458, forward strand.
AACCAATTATGTTTCTGATAAACAAGGGTAGTTCGTTTATGCAAAATCAAAACAAGAAGGCCGATGCACTGCAATGCTCAAAGTGCTGGCAGGTATTGCCAAGTCTGCCTTCGCTTTTAAACCACGAGAAAATTCATCCGAACTCAATGTGGTACAGTTGCAACCAATGTGGCCTTTCGTTTTCAAAGCTCTACCAATTGAAGCGACACACAAAAATATCCCACAGCGTAAGAAAGAAAACTGTTCAAGCAAAAGAAAAGGATAAGTCGTTAAAATTCATATGCTCCACTTGTGGAGAGATAAACGTTAACTACCTAGAGCACGTACGGCATATTGAGAAACACAAGTTTAAAACGGTATTGGAGAATTTACTTGTTAAGAAAACGGACCAATATTGTACGGTTTGTTTGGGAACAGGAAGCGAACTGTCTGATATAAATAGACCGGTGGCATTCCATGGAGAGAGTCCCAGTTTGATGGGTGAGAAATGTATTTCTACGCTGTTGGGAATGTCTATGACTGATGTAAGTATTTTTATTTTTACCTTTTTTTTTTTTTACTTTGACCTTTTTTACTGATGTGGAGAACTGTCAAAACTGTCAAACTTTGTTTGGAAACTATGACAGTTCTCCACCCGAAAATCTGTTAGAAAAACGTCAAAGAAAATTCCTCATTCCGTCGTTTGTGAAGTTTTTTTTTAAATGGCAATCTATTAGCTTGTGCCAATAATTTTTGCCAGTGTCGAGTGTAGGTTAGCAAAGTGGTAAAAGTCATTGTCACTCGTCAAAGTCGTGTCAAAGTCACAAATTCTTTTTGTGACAATATAAGAACTCTACCTTACTGCAAGCCAAAGCAAGCGCGTCAAGAAAGATAAGACAGAACAAATACGCGCTGTGACTGGCTGCTATGTCACACATCGAGCGACTTAACTTGTTTTAACCAATCGCAGTGCCTGATATGTCCTGTCATGGCATCCGTAATTGTCTCATGGATGCCAACCAGTGGCGTGCACACCATATAGGCACAAAGACACTGCCTACCTTAGCATTTTGGCTACCCGACCTAATAACAAGAGTTATTGTTAGAACTTTTTTTGTTGTACTCACGACATAGGCTAACGAAGGTCCTGTGTTTTGTAGGTGAGTAGATATGTAGGTACCTATATTTAGTAAAGACAAGTTACCTATACATAGGTGTCAATCCTTGGGGATTACTGCCTACCTTGTAGTAAAAGTCAGTGCACGCCACTGATGCCAACCATGAGACAATTACGAGAGTCTTAATATTTACTGGTTAATCCATTAACCTACGTCCTCAGTGAACAATTTGATACGATGCGGTCCGATGCGATGTCCGCACGAACGCACGCTGTCAATTTCAAATCTTCGTAATCAATACAAGTGTCCTACGTCTTTCCGACTGACATTCATACGAGTAGTTGCGTTGCGGAAATGTCAATTCGGCTTGCGATTTTCGGACGAATTTCGTATGAAACATCAAAACAAACAATTTCAATTTCGTTTTTTGTTTTATTTACAATATAATCAAATGTAGGTAATATTCTTGCATATTCCTTGAATAGCAAAGGGTAAATACTTTAAATATGAGTTTTCTGACAAAATAAGACGACGGAGCCTAGACATGTTTGTTGGAAAACGCAACTTCACGCGAAATGTCAAGTTCAGACAGGACACTCCATCCGATCCGTACCGGATCGCAGTAAATCCGCAGCGCATCGTATCCGCAACGCATCGTATCAATTTGTTCACTGAGGACGTAGCGTTAGCACCCACTGTACTATCAGGCACTGCGATTGGTTAAAACAAGTGTGGGGCCAGCCCCCGTAGCACAGCGCTCCAAGAAAGAAATGATAAGACATAATATCAGGCACTGCGATTGGTTGAAACAAGCTGAGTCGCACGATGTGTGACATAGCAGCCAATCACAGCGCGTATTTTTTATATGTCGTGTCTTTCTTGATGCCCTTGTTAGGGATGCTGGTATGTCTAGTGACACAGGAAGTGCCACTGATAACTCATAGAGTACTTTCTTGGCCGTACATCATTTAAATAACATTAATTATTTATAGCAAAAACATTCTTACAAATATAAAGAGCTCGTAGTACCAAGTCCAGCTAAGATTATTAAAATAGTACATAAACTTGATATTGATACTACACGAGCTAATGAGAAAGCGAAAATAAATGACGTAAGCACAGAAGCTAGTGTAACAAATGAATTCACATTTGCCGCGCCGGAAATTGTGAAATTTGTTGAAGTGAATGTTATTGATGAAACAACTAAATATCGATTTTCGAATCCATCAAATTCAGAGAAAGGATATAATAAAAATAAAGTTAATAATGATGAAGTGATATCAGAAGTACAATACAAAGATGAACAACATAACAGTATTGAAAAAGTAACGAACGTTAAAATATGCAAAGAGTGTTGGATTTTCAATGGTAATGCTATTTGTTTGAAATGTCAAATATCGAAAAGTGAAAAACAAGAACAGAGGAATATGGAAATACATTTTAAAATGGATAAAAAAACATGTAATGTCTGCTGGATATTTGATAAAACAAATCGACAATGTCAAACATGTAAAACAATTAAAGTGAGTAGGTACTGAAACTAATGATCAAATCAGAAATAATGATCAATTAAATAATGAGAATATTAAAATTGTGCAAAGCAAAGAAGTAAACAATGAGAAAAATATAAAAAAAGATAATGGACCGTTAATAAATAAAGCAAAATGGTACTGCAAATATTGTTTTACAACTAATAATGATACATTTAATTATTATTGCTGTGGTTCCTCAAATAACAAACAAGTAAAAGAAGACTCATCAAAATTGTATACTTTTCCAAAAAAGAGTGCATCCGTGACTCACAGAAATCATAATCATGATGATGACTTAACAAAAGTATATATTTCTCCAAAAAATTGTGCATCAATAACTGACAGAAATAACGAAGAAGCAAATAATGAAACGGAAATTGTTGGTGAAATAACTCCAGATATTAACGAAGATAAAATGTCTATAGATGATTATGCTGTTGCGCCTAATTCAGAAAACAGGGATAACGATTATACGATGACTGACGTGACTTCCGAAGTGAATGTATATGCAGGTTTTGATTACATGGAAACAGAAGAATCTAATAATGTTCAATCAACCATTTTGCCAAATTTCGAATTCAATCTCGGTTTCGTTGAGCCCAGGAAGGTTTCAAATCTGAAACGAAGTAAACGATTGCGGAAGATATGTTAAATTTAACCCTTTACCAGGCAAAGGGTATATAGATCCCACCTAAATTTGAACCTTAGTCCGTTGAAATAAAGTCTAAAATCAATTACTTTCAGACAAACCGTCTGCCTGTTAAAGGGTTACAAGGGACCACAGACGCTCTACAATATGTAGAGCGTCTGTGGTCCAGTTGATCGGATACTTGTAACCGGGAGGTCGCGGGTTCGAGTCCGGCTGCTGGACGTGTACTAATGGGACTCTTTTTCAGAGCCTATGTACGCAACGCATCGTTTAAATGTCTGTGCGCGTTTCATTAAAATAATGGTGTATTCACGTCTGGAAATAATAAATATTGTCAGTCAGTATAGTTTTAAGAACAGAAATCATTTCATTAACCTTTTGACTCACTCATTCATTAATTTTCCATGATTTTTAACGAGGCATTTTGAAACTTATTCCTCTATGACATATAGAGGTCGCTACTAGTTTCTGTGTGGTTTGCTAATCAGACGCTTAAAGCTAAATACAATGTGACATTTATATAAATATTGATTGAAGTTGTTGCAATAAGTTTCAATTTGATTGATGATCAGCATAGAATACCGTAGTAGCGTCAGCTATGGGTAATGTTCTTTGACGTTTTTCTGAGAGATTTTCGAGCGAAGAAATGTCATACTTTCCAAACAAAGTTTTTTTTTTTTAATCACTATGAACAAGAGTTTGATCACCATCCTGCCTGATGTTAAGCATCGATGTGGTCTACGATGGAGCACACTTGTTCAGTAGGTACCTATTTACCCGCGACTTGAAGACCTTCAAACTATACTGCGCAGGAAACACAGACTCCGGCAAGTCGTTCCACATCCTGGCGGTACGCAGTTTGACAGTAATGACAGTTCCCCGCCCGAAAATCTGTCAGAAAAACGTCAAAGAATATTCCCCATTGAGAAAATAAAAAACTTTATTTTTTTTAAATAAAAATGCCTCATTCTGTTGTAAATACCAAAGAATAAATGACATGGCTGTTGAATGGTTAAACTATCATTAAGTAAGCATAATTTACCCATCCCTTCCTTATCCTAATGCTTATTAATTTTTATTTTTGAAATTGAACATTACTCTTTTTATTTGTTGCAGATGAAATCCCATCACAATTACATCGGAACAAAGATTTGCGATCAGTGTTTGTCTAACTTGATTAGTTCTTATGTATTTGTTACCCACACTATGTATTTACGTCGCAGATTATGTACCACATTAAACCTCATACTGAATAATTTAAACAACACCATAGACACTTCAAACACCGCGAACGTCTTCATCGAATTATCTGATAAGTTAATTGTTGATATTCCCGAGATTTATGTGAAAAAGGAAAAACTAATTCAAAGCTTAGAGGAAAACGACGAAGACAAATTGCCAATTGACGTTTTGGAAGACGAATACAGATTGAAATCGAGCGATTCAGAAGATGAAATTGAATTGCTGGAATTCAAGAATATGCCTAAATTAGTTCACACTTACAGCAATGCCAAAGACAATAGAAAATCTAATAAAAACACTCAAGATTCTAGATACAGTCAATTTAACGGTATGCATTACAAAGGAAACAGTGATACTTTGACGTCGATCGATATTTGTAGCGAGTTCTTAACGTTTAAAAATAAGAAGAGTAAAAGAAAGCATAGGAAGATAATCGAATGTCCATTTTGTTACAAACGCTTTTGGTCAACATATTACTTCTTGAGACATATCAGAAGACATTCAGATAGAACAGTGACATGTAAAAAATGTAATGAACAATTTAGTAACAAATTCATATTGATAGAGCATAACAAAACGCACGAGACAAACAAAAACACTTTCTACCCGTGCAAAATTTGCGGACGCGCTTACAAAGACACAAAACGACTGTCACAGCATGTTAAAACTCACAGAAACTGCGGCATATGTTCGAAATCCTTCAAATCTGTAGAATATTGCAGGAATCACATGCAAAGGCACGCGATGAAGTTGAAAGTGTCCTGTATGAAAAGTCTAAAGAGCTGCAGCTTCTGCGAGCGTGAATTTGCCGATTCAAACTACTTGGACACTCATATAAACAAAACACATTTGCAAGTGAAATCCTTCGCGTGCGACATTTGTAATAAAAAATTCTACACGGCGAAAGACCTTGTCAGTCACAAGATCATTCACAGCGTTGTTTCAATGGAGAAATGTGACTTTTGCGATAAAATACTAAACTCCAGAAGGAGATTAGTCATTCACGTTAGAAAGCATTTGAATAATAAACCGTTCACGTGTTTTGTGTGCCGGGAGTCGTTTTATTCGGAGGAAGCTAGGAAGCGTCATATAAAGAAGACTCACAGAGAGCATTATTCTGTAACGCAGAACAGTTTTGAGAATTTCTACGAACTTTAAACACGAGTTTGTTCCGACAAATTTGACAGTATGCATGCAATATGATACTTTATTTGCTATGTGAATTAAATTGAAAATTAATTGAACAAAGTGAAAGACCCCCGTGGCGTAAAATATACTTATCGCTTTCCCGATCAGTAAATAAATCTATTGTGCTATTTTACTGTCCTTCAATGTGTTATGTGTTAAACTTCATTGCAAAATTCAAAATGGCTAATTGGATAAATGGTCAAACTATTACATAAAAGACCACAGATGGCGCTGATGAAGCTAAAAACAAGTTGATTCAAATTAAAAAGTAAGGTCGAAAAATAAAATTCTTTAGCTTTATCTTTGTTTTCATTCTGGCTGGTTACCTATGTATAAAAGCAATGCATACTTGTGCGGTCTTTAGCTGTGAAAATAATAACAAAGTAATAATCAATTCAATCTTTTGTAGCTTTGTAAGCGCCATCTGTCATATAAAAACATCTACATTCTTTTTGTTTTTTTTTTATCCAATAGCTCATTTTGTGAATGTGAACTGTCAAATTTGTCTAATTTACTTTGTTGTAATCTCAGAGTAAACACTAGACATGCAAGCCGTATACCACCTTAAGTCTGTCTCTTTTCCACCAAAATGTCTTCTACATCTAGATCCAGACTATAACTTTTACTACTAATTTGACAGTTTGGATCCAGATATTGCCTGATACGAAGTACGCGACAGAAAATATTGTCTCTTACTCTTTCACTCGTGCATGATTTTCATATCGCTGTCTCGTTTTATTCCAAACGTCAGTTTAGAATTGCAAGTCTAGTCGTTTTTCGTCTGAGGTTGAAATTCATTGCGTTTCATATTCACCAAACTTTTTTCATTTAGATACTAGTAGTGCAATTTTCGTCGTCATGTAAACGCGCACCTTCAGCGAGTTGGTCGGAGCGCATGTCGCTCTCTCTATCATCTCGCGTCGCTGAGAGCGGGAGAGCTAGATGAGAGCGCGAACTGAGCTGGAGGTACACACGTACCTTCAGCGAGTTGGTCGGAGCGCATGTCGCTCTCTCTATCATCTCGCGTCGCTGAGAGCGGGAGAGCTAGATGAGAGCGCGGACTGAGCTGGAGGTACACACGTACCTTCAGCGAGTTGGTCGGAGCGCATGTCGCTCTCTCTATCATCTCGCGTCGCTGAGAGCGGGAGAGCTAGATGATAGCGCGGACTGAGCTGGAGGTACACACGTACCTTCAGCGAGTTGGTCGGAGCGCATGTCGCTCTCTCTATCATCTCGCGTCGCTGAGAGCGGGAGAGCTAGATGAGAGCGCGGACTGAGCTGGAGGTACACCCGTATCTTCAGCGAGTTGGTCGGAGCGCATATAGCTCTCTCTATCATCTCGCGTCGCTGAGAGCGGGAGAGCTAGATGAGAGCGCGCACTGAGCTGGAGGTACACACGTACCTTCAGCGAGTTGGTAGGAGCGCATATAGCTCTCTCTAT
>SJJU01006350.1:0-32450 GCA_012932125.1 Conopomorpha cramerella
CACACCACAAGGTGTGTGAACCCTATAACAGCAATGGGCTCACCCCCTGTCACGTTGGGTTAAATACGCCTGGTGAACCGTGGGTAATTGCTTTAGTAAGTGCCTCTGCCTACCCCTCTTTGGGATTAAAGGCGTGAAGTGTATGTATGTATATCATAATATCGTAACAGGAGACCTGGGAGCTAATCTGTCACACTCTGGTAGTTGGATCGCTCTGGGATCGTATGGCATCGATGTGCATCGCTGTTTTGCTACGAACGACAGTGGAATGAAAGTAACGAAAACAACAATGCACATCGTTTGCCGGTACAATGCCACTGCGATGCAACTACCAAAGTGTAGTAGACGTAGGCCCTTAAAAGAGGCGCATAGAACCCGTATTCCGCCTGCGGCTATTAGCTATGTTTTCGTTTACATTGACTGTTCTATTCTAACATGGGACGCCATTTGTGTTAATAAAACGACTATGTATGAATTACTTTGCCGTGTAAATCTTGACAACTGATCCACGCTCTGTAGCAAAAAAAAACCTTTCTGCCACATGTGAATGCTAGTTAAATATTTTACTTTTAGTTTACTGATCATGGTGGGGATTATTTGACGTCAAAACATTGCCTTCGCTATAAAATGTCCCTGAATGAAATAAAACCGAATAGTACCAATTCCCAATTGAAAATAATGATGTACCTTCCTAATGGTCAATATTGCAGTAGCTTTGCTGAGGAACCCAATTAGTGACGTCAGTAAACGCTAAAAGTGTCTCAATAGACAGCAATGCAGCTCACAACTTTACAACCTGACCAAGTACTAGAGCCCCGCCGGCAAACTAACTTTATTAACAGAAATAGAATATTACATTCCGCCGTACAGCTTTATTGGACTGCATGCGAAATTAGTTATCCTCGTGCTAGAAGAATGAGTCTTCCTTTTTATTTGCAACAAAAAGATATCGTTCAACCCCTTCTCCGTTGAAGTAATCTCGGGGGTAAATTAACAAAAAAGGTACATTCCTTATCAAAAATAATAGGATTATCCGACGACGTCCAATTAACTTGTTTAGACTTATACGTCTTAATATATTTTGAATGATTATGATAAAGTTAAATAATCAGATAAAGGCATTAGGGCCCAGAATGTAATTACTTACCTGAGAATTCAAGCCTTAAAAGAAAACGATTCATTCCAGTGGAGCTGCAAGAAGCTATAAATCCAAGCGTTTTTTTTTAGTCAGACTGAAATATCAATTATTCAAGCAGCGAAGAAAAACTTCGCATTTGACTGTGAGATAAAGGTCCGACGAGAAAAAAAAACATCGTAGATATCTTACACAAAGTAAAGTAGAGAAAAGTAAAGACTTTCCATTCGCTGTATGCAGATAATGCACAGTCAGCTTAATATATTAAAAACCTTTTTCAAATGCCTTTACATAATGATGAGGCAGAATGAACAATCTCATTACGAATTTCTAATAGTGAGGTGGTAGGTATGCTTAAACAAATATTTGAACAATTTCTATCTAAATCATTATTTGGTGCTGTAAAGAAGGAAATCATCTGCACACTATTTTTTCTACGGATTGAAGCTTACATCTAGAGGCGTGCACATTATCTTAACTATCTTTTCAAAATCATCTTTACCTGTTATTTATAATTCTACCTTTTGTGCACAAAATGCCATATCAATGCCAATTCATAGCATCCTGTTCTTATTGACACAGCTACTATGGATTGAGCGTAAGGCATCAAAGATACCCACAACCATATAGTCGCTATGTGTTAGTTAGACACCCCTTACCCCGCGAACCTGTCGAAGCCACCGAAAGGTCCCCTATTGACACAGCTACTATGGATTGAGCGTAAGGCATCAAAGATACCCACAACCATATAGTCGCTATGTGTTAGTTAGACACCCCTTACCCCGCGAACCTGTCGAAGCCACCGAAAGGTCTTCACGCTTCTTGGTATTCAGATTACCAAAGGAGGTTTTCCATTACCAGAAGTTATGTACTAGCACTCACGAATCAAACATTATTAGGTTGATCTACACGAATAACTTATAGATTAATGGCAGCGTCTTAGTTAAAAGAAATAAACCAACTATTAAGGTAGAGACAATTTGATAAACAAAAACTTATGTTAAATTTGAAACACGTACATTTAATTAGGTGTTAAAGTTAAGTTTTTATTTACTTTTGATTGCACAAATTTTAAACATTGGAAAGCGGCAACCTTTTCGTTTAGAATAATTTCTTCCAGGTAACCCATAGGTAACTTATTATTTTTTGTGTCGCAAATACAAATATCATCAAACATTCAGACAACTCAGCGCAAATGTAAGTGGATTTAGAAGAATTCACGACCAAAGTCATCTTTTTTTCTAGTAAATTATTCACTAGTACATAAGTCTGCATAAACAGTAAGTAACCTTCACTTGACAATATTTCTATAGAAGTAAGTTTAATACAAACGAGAGTCGTGTTGTCACGGTCTTCGCATAAAACAACCACCAACGTATTTTGAACTGGTTACCAGTAGAAACAAAACATAAAGTAGTACTAACCTAGCCATATTATTATTACGTATCGTGTGTTACACATCACATACTATCCCATTACATTTTTAAATCCTCCGCAGCTTCTTTGCATATGCATGTGCAGATGTGCACATTGTGCAGAGATTTCCACGGCGATTTATTGTGCAAAACTGCTTCATAACACGGCAATTGTAAGCTGAGCTTCACAACTGAAGATAGTATTGGAAATTTCGGTTCAGGAAAATGTTTATGTTCAGTTACATTGTCTACAACTACCCACTACCAACTCTGGCCTATTTAACATCATAATGTGATAATTTATCGTTGGTATAGTCCAGTGTATTCGGAACTGTGGTCTTATTGGCCGGAAAGATAGCTGTAGTGAAAAATACAAAATGGGCGCAGTTTATTCACGAAATTCAGTGGAGAGCTTTTTCATGGTTGCATTTTAATTTGCATGGAAAATAAATTACTTTTGACACTTGACATTTTAGTTAACACAGTTGCCTGTCCGCCCACACAGCTACACACATCCTTGGCATTTTATTTGAAGCAAGAGTTTGCGAAGTTATATAAAACTAGCAGACTCGACAGACGTTGTCCTGTCTTAACTAGTAATATGAATATCTAGGGTAGCCTGTGGCCTGTGCCCAGCAGTGGATGTCATTTTTTTCTTTCATAAGAACCTTCTGCTGTCATTAATAAGCACAACAAAGAAAGAATTAGTTAAATCGGTCCACCCTTTCCGGAGTTATGGAATGACAACGAAAAGTGGCTTTGATTTTTATATAATAGACAAGGAATAGAATATAGTCCAATATCGATAGTTGAAGGAAATCCAGTAGTATTTATTGACAATCGATAGCTGTACAACAATAATCAACAGTAAAGTAAACTATGGCCGATTTAAATTAATTTTGGATCATCGTTGCATACTAAATAGATTAATAATATGAATAGTATTACTTTATTTCAACATGCACGCACTCAAATCACAATCGACAGGACTCTCAATAGTAAACATTTTCGAGGAAACCTGTCGATACATCGAACCTAAATCAATAGACAAGATTCCACATACACACATAGGTCACAACTTCTCAGCTAAAGTCACATCCGTAATGCCTCGTAGGATGAGCATAATTTTATTAGCGAGACCTAATTACAATTAAATCATCTCTAACCTTACAAAGGCTTAGATGGAAATAAGGTTATTAATGATAAATTACTAGGTCCTCTACCAATAGTCCATTCTAAGCGTCCCAAATATTCCCGGGACGGCGGCGTGTAGGAACTTAATCAAATAGCCAATCCAGTGAAACGCAGAACCAGAAACTTAATAGCTGGTCACTGTGGTTTTACCGACGCTTTCAGCAATCAATCAAAAAACTCCAAAAAAGGTTTTCATAACAAGGTTTATTCGGCATCCGCCTTCAATAATTCCATTCACGGGCTGGGTAGAATTCAGCAGAAAATAAATCAAGCTCCATTCACACGAACCTGACGAAAATAGGCGGTTCAGGTAATGCCGCAATTCTTACCTGACTATATAAAACCTGAGGGATTTCGGGGTAATTTCACGTTACGCTAATGACATTCGGGAATGTTGGACTTTTTGTATGACCTATTGTGTGTGGAAACTGATGCGAATTCGTACGTTCTAATTGCATTATTGCAACGGTTTAGGATCCCGTGCTGGTCTGAAACGTAAAAATACTATAGCTATATTTGTTCTATATTAATTGACACAATACTTACCTACCTACCTACTTACTTTTTTATCATGCTGGGTGATATGTCGCTTGTCATCGATATCCTTATAAATACTCCGCTATATTTTAATGAAGCTTCCATTTAGGAGGCGTGTGGCCTGGATGTAACAAAATATTTATTAAAATTTTTTCAGTGGTTGTGAAATTTGGTCATTTACCGTATTTTTCTTTTATACAAACTGTATGAAATAATTCGTCGATACTCAAATGTAGCTCAAGCACAAGTTTCTTACACAAGCACAATTAGAACAAAACAAATTCTACTTCAAAAATGTGTTTTTAAAGGAAGTTTCCAAATTACTCCAAATTCTTTCAACTTCCGTCTTACCCACTACGGTTTACGGACGGGAGTGTATGTACCTACCCGTCTACTTCAGCTTAAGTTTATTCCGTTGTCCTATCTAACCATGAGCACGTGTTCACAGTATCTCAACGCTTATGGCAATGTATGCGACCTTTTTACAACTTCAGGCGCTTCGCACAGATAGATGTTTATCGCTATTTTCCTGGGAAATGTCGCATATGTTACTGAGTAATTTCTGATGAACTATGTAGAGCTAGTACCAGTATACTTATACACGTCGGCCTCTTAAGGATAGACAAGTGCTCGCATATAACAATTGGTTCTTTTTATCTTTTTTGTGAAGCTAAGTAATCTAAGTTAAAGCATAGTTTTGTTGGATATTTTATTTTAAAATATTATTCAGCATATTAACACCTGATGTCGCAAATCCTTTACTTTCTATCTGTGTAGTACACTAGTAAATTAGACATCGTTGCGTACACAGTACATAAACTATTTCACTCGCGCTTTTAATCCCAATTCATGGTAGGCAGAAGCTGAGAGAAATTTAGTAGCTAGCTAAGAATAACTCTTCTCATTAATAACTTTTCATTATACTCGTCGATATTTGGGTTAGGTATCTATCAACTTTACACTTGTCAAATGTAAGCAATGTGCGCTTTCCAAATTTAAATTAGTGTGACATAAGGACGCAATTACAAGATGTACAAGGTTTGGTATTCGGCCACGGAACCCTATAAATTAACCTATCACACCTACTTCACTAGTGACATGAATCCTCAGTGACATTACCATTGCCCCTCGTTTGTTACATGTCATGTCTAGTCGACTGAACTGGTGAGGTTTAGCAACAATAACTCTCATAAATGGAGCTCCACTAACCACGAAGTGACTTCTAATTATATGCAGGTCAAACGAACGACGCTGTGATGGGCATGATCTCCACCTACACAGGTGACGGCCTTTTCCGGTTCTAATTACGCAGTGTTTAACTAGAATGATAGCACCAGAGGCGGTTGACATTTCACAAGCGTTCACTAATGAGAAGTGGAGGTCGCGCGCGACTGTACTGCGTGGTGAAAGACCGACCTTGCGGTATACGTCACTTGCTCTCCTTTCCCTCATTAACACCTATAATTGCCGGACTCAAAATCCCGTCACATAAATTCACACCTTAATAACTGTGCGATAAGATTGATATTGATAAAATTGCGGAAAAAAGAGGAAGCGATATGAAGTCCTTGCCGAGGGCTCGCGAATTAAGAACTGGAATTCTTTTGATCTTTTCGTTTAGTGTTGTATAATGGAGTGGGTGTGCAAACACTCTCGGCAGCCGCTATGAAATAATAATATGCAAAGTAGGCAGCGATATTAAAATTTGGATTAAAAAAAACTTACTTTAATCCCAAAGAGGCGTAAGAAGAGTCACTTGCTAAGCAAATGCTCATATTAGATTATACAATTTATACATCTTACCGAATAAAAGCTGGAAATAAAAAAAGTTCATAATTGTATTTGAATAACATTATTAATGTTTTTTTTTACTTCAAACGAGTAGTTTTCATTAACCGGTGACGTGCTTTTTTTTCTTTAGAGCGAGTCCGATTTCGTTAAAAATGTACCTACTAATAGAATTTCCAATGAGGTATTTTTATACTAATTTGCCTCTGACAAAGATGTCACTACTAGTTTCTGTGTTGATCATCACAAAGTTGTTGCAAGATATTTTGATGATTGACTTAGCGGCATCTTTTGAGAAAATAGCGAACTAAATAAAATAACTAAGCCTTAACCCTTAATACAACAAGACTTTAAGATTTTCTCTTGGATTTTAAATTCTAATGACATAAATCTAACTATGTTGTTTCGCTAAAAGAATATCAGTATAAGAAAATGTTTACCTAATACAATAAACGTAGTGGTGGGATAAGGGTAGGAAAATTATGATGATATGAACCCTGCATAGCATTCGTTATTGTATATTTTTTCTAGAAAATTGGTATAATCCCCCTGTACTGAAGGTATTCCTTAAGGTTCAAAGTTAGTTTAGACTAAGTGGGAATATATTTGCCTTTGTTGTATTAAAGGTTAATGCAATGAAATTTTGGAGTAAACCTGCATACCGAAAAGTTAATAAGATATGATAACAGACGTGACTATGAATATTAAAAATGAATTTTATTCTTTAATGAAATATAATAAAAAGTAGGTACAAAACGACGTAAATCAGCATTACTACGTATAATTTTAGTTATATTTGCCGGCCGCAATTATCTCTACGGGTCTCGTTAGGTTTAAGTGGGATAATAAATTTTGGAGGCCTCTAACCAAGGTTTACGCATTTTAGGTTACGAACAGTAATTTGGAGATTGTTTTATCGGCCTACGAAGACAAAAGAGGTGTTAGCGACTGTAGACTCACGATGACGTGACACGCTATCTTCCATAGATGGGTCGTTTAGTTATCAAAAGTTCAGTTTTTCTACGCCATAATAAGACGGTGGTGGGTTTACATAATCGTGCATTTCCACTGGCGAATCTTGTTTGACATGGGCCTAGTCATTTGATCGTAAAATACGGCATAAACAGCGTACATTTATATGTCATTGTGTGAAACAAGTTTTCTCGTGAATGTTTGGCCGATGGAAATGTAGGGTTATGATGAAGCCTTAATAGAGTAACAGCCAAGTTATAATTAAACTTCAATACAAACGTACATGTTAAACTTGCCGCTTACCCCCGGCACGCAAATCTTCGTCCGCTCCGTCAGTAGCTCCATCACGGCCCTGTTTAACCGACGAAAATCGGAGAAGGTATTATATAGTCAACGCTTAAGTACGTATTTTTTTATTAGTATGTTTTTGCAGAATAGCCCGAGTTTAATAATCACTTTTTTTAACCCCACCCACACCATGTGTATATGTAGAGACATATACACATGGTGAACATATACATTTGGAAATAAACATTGGGTTTCAATTTACTCGCCGGTTTAATATTTTCGTTGAAAAGTTTTACTCGTTTCCAGTAATTATTTTTAATATATGGATGCCAACTCTCGATGCGTACTATCTTCCCCCCTCCGAGCCCTGTCCCCGCGGGCGCAGCATAATCAACCCAGAAGCGCATTGTCACCCACTCGTCTCCCCCTTACCGTCAAACAAGCACGGTAACCACGGAACGTAAGCGGATCAGGAGCTCAACACGTCGACTCGGTTACGGTTCGCCGACTGCTGATTGACGGCTAAATGGCATCAGTCCTTTTGCATCTGTGAGAGGGTAAGTTAAGACAGGGTACGGCGAAATATAAACACAGGAAATGCATGACTAGCAACCACCGCACCGCGATTTGCGAGCTTGTCCCAAGTTGAGAAGTTAAGTTATGAATCCGATTCCTTACCGTGTTGATATGTTAGCTAAGAACATAAAGTGCAGTTCAGAACTGATTCCTGAACTCTTCGATCGTAAATCAAAGAGGCATTTTTTCATGATCGGGTTTCAGAAGCAGGTTTTCACCCTTGATGCCACCTTCGCCCGCCTATACTGATCTGAACTTGAACCAGCTGCCGACATTTTACACGACACCCCCTTCGCAGTGATGGATCATTGTTATATTAAGCCACTTCCTTCCGAAGGGAGGCAAAGATAAAAGAATAGCGATGACCCGGCCGTACCCGATCTACCCTTTTAGAAAAAAAATAATGACTTTCGACGAGAAAACTTCGTCATTGGAGAGTAATAGACGTTCGTACATAGGTATTACTCACGTTATATATATCCAATTGGTACGGTTAAAGCCACCCCTTCGACACGTTCAACTTTGCCTTAGTTAGACTAGACTGAACCCTATTGGCCGGAATATCTTTAGGTCATTCGCTGTTATAATAAAAAAAATATAAACTAGACACTCGGTTATTTTGTACCTACTTCAATCCTTCTCTAGTGACTTAGTAAATGAAAGAGATAGAACTAGAAAATTGCAGGATGTTAAGTATATTCTAAAAGCTAACTACCTTTTGGGTGAATTAAATCTTTTTACATCCCGAACCATCAGAAAACCCGTTCTCAAATAGATCATCCTTACCAAGGCAAAGCCCTCCATAATAAAGCATTGTTGAATTCTGTCACTATCTTACTTGCAGAAAACCACAATTGATGGAAAGGGACAGGAACACCCTTTAAACGTGGGTAAACAAAGCATTTTCTAAGTAAGAGGATAAAGAGAGCTTCTCGTTTCAACCCTTTATGCTGCTGGCAGGGGAATACAAAAAAAAATACTGCTCTTTTTTTGAAGCACCCGTTTCTCGTTGCAATATACTTGGCGATAAAAAGTTTTTCATCAGCTTTAAAAATAGATCTCTGGACAATTTGTATCACGTAGGTATGTACCTATAGGTATATATCATATACATACATGAGTTGCTATATCCTATAGATACCAATAACATTGACGCATAAAACAGACAAAATAATTTAACATGATTGCATTCATACAACTAAATATTAACACTTTGGGGGACACATCCCAATTAAAAGTTATATTCTTTTAATAGGAGTGTCAACCAAAGCGTTAACCTCAAATCAAGTCAAGCGTGTTAAGATATCGACCACAAGCTGTAAAACACCCATTACCATAATTAAAAAAAAATATAAATACTGTTGATTTATTATTAGTTTATTTAAGTTTTATTTACATTTAAGAGTTATAATAAGTTGGCGCACCGCACTCTACGAACTGTGAGGTGCCCTAACGGGGTCTATGTTGGATCATACCTTATATAAAATTTCCATGTCACAATGTTAGTTACCGTACTCCTCCGAAACTGCTTTACAGATTTTTACCAAATTTTATTCAGTAGGTCTGAGAATCGGCTACCTATCTGCCGGGACAGCTAGTGTACATAAACACAATAACGAACATTAATATGAGTAAAGAAAAAGTACCCGATTTCAGTTTAAAGCTTCCCTTGATTTATTTAGCCTGCCGTTATCAAATTCTGACCACCTTTAACATATTATATGTTCTTTCCAACAAAAAGAAAAAGAATTGTCAAAATCGGTTCATCAACGACGTAGTTATCCGCGAACATAAAAAAATATATGTATAGACTTAAAAATGCGTAGTTGGGTTGGCCCACGTCAAGAAAAATTGTCAAATCAGGTCAGAAAGTACTTCGCAACCCCTGCCCCAACGTCACTTTCGATTTCTTTGTTAATTTATAGGTTAGGCGGAACGACGCTTAAAGTCAGCTGCTATTAGCTATTAAATATTGAACATCAACATTTTGATTACAGAATTTCGAAACTTTTCAATGAAAATCAAATACTAAATTTCATAATATTAAACTTCTTTCAACCAAATTATTGTACCGGCAAAAACAACCATGAATATTAAATAGGGAAGTTATTTGATAGCCTTAAGAGCTGGTACACCTCGCTTATTCTTTGTTTATTTTCGTAAAAATATGCCGTAATTATGTTGGCTTGTTTTACTGAATCCACCGCGTGTTTATACAGCTGATGTCGGGTTGGGTAGGCTCAACAAACAATATGTAGGTAATTGTGGGTAGGTATGTATTTTAGCATACGTTTAAGTCGTTTAAGAATGTCTGACTAGATTATGAAAAACGTAAAATGTTCATCAGAAGTGCTGAGAGGGTTAAATCATTGTCCAAGCGAAGTAGGCTAAGCGCAAGCTTAGGTATAAAACGGAGTATTTTTTTCTGACTAGAAATATAATATTCAATTAATGTGTGCAATAAGGGGTATGTTCATTAATTCTTTATATCCTAATTATTACAAAATATCAGTGATACCCGTCAAATGTTTTTGATTTAAACAAGTCACGATGATTAATTCAAAAGTTCTGTACAATGAGAAATGGAGCGCAGTCGTAACCGCTGAAGCTAGAGAGTTTTCCTTAGTATATAAGGGGTGAAGTAAATAAATGAAATTCACTTTTCTCCAAACCTGCCCGGATAAGTGACAACGCTTTTATTGGCGGGGATAATTTTCAACTTGCCATTTCTCTCCAAAATTTCACTTTTTCTTCGTGACCACCAAAAGTTAATGTTTCATTTAAAGAAATCTTTCAGTAAATCAGTTCGATCGAGACGGTCAAAAATGTGCATTGCCCTTGATTCATTCACGCTCTCCTGGGTGACCGTAAATGTCACTTACAGTATACTTATAGTGAGAAAATGGTTCCCTAGCACGCGCGCGATGCTATCGGTGTATAGCGGCTGAGTCACGTGACCTTTACAAGTTAAAATCCGACGGCGTTGACGACTACTTTATTTTAAGCAAAGAAACAATAGGATCTCACTCCCATGATGACATTATGTTCTATTGTTTACAATAATTACAAGACTTTCAATTTATTGGCCTAAATACGTTAATATCGGTCGATAGTATTAGATCGATAGCCTAAAGAACAAACATAAATACATAGCTAATTGACTCACCTTATTATTTCGCTCCCGTCGGTATAGAATATGGCCTATGTGAGTCGCGGATAGTGTACGATTATAAACTAACGAAATACATTCAGTATAATCTATTTTTTTAATTCGAAGGAATAATTTGATAGTTCCAATTCACACAATTATGTACTCTATTGCAATGAATTTAAAGTACATTTTACGCGGTGAAGATCTTTGTTTGTACCCATTCAATTATCCGTTTAATTTACATAGAAATTAAGTATCTTATTGTACGCATAGGAACTGTCATATTGGTCTGTCCAATAAAAAACGACTATATACACAATTAAAAAAACATACCAACAAATTGAAATAACTTAATAACATTAATAACTTATGCTCTGAGCTTAAAGTAATCGTTTATATGTCAAGTGAATTTCACACGTAGGCTTTCTAAAATAACCGATTGATACATAAAGGTAGCGAAGTACAAACATGTACCTTAATAAATAATGGTTGGTATGTAATGGTAGACATTTTCCCTCGAGTCTTACAGATAACGTTCGCAAATATCTATTGACGCTGTAACCTACAATAGGTAAATGTACTAAATTGAACGAAGATACCTACAAATAATATTCCAGGATATTTTGGGTACGGTTACATACACCAAACTTAAATAGGTATATTGGTACATATATTATATTTTTAATGAAACTCGCGCTGACATTGTTTTCAAGTTTTAACAGGGTATATCGACCTGCGCGAATTTAATCAAAAATAAGCTCGAGCTTACCTTTGTTTTTTAATCGACGCTTTAACACAGTAACAATGCACAGTATCGTGGGCACGAGCAGAAGTTTGCAACCGACTTTAAAAAGGAGAAAGTTCTCAATTATTTATTATCCTGTATGTTTTTGGTTTTTGTACATGTGTTACGAAATTATTCCTCAAATTATTTATTTTTATATCAGCAACAACAACAACAACAAAACAAAAAATGTTAATACGTCGTGCTTTAGAGGTGCACCCAGACACGGGCTGTATTTTATCCCGAAGGCCCGACGTGTAAGGCCTATTAATCATACTTTAGGGTCTGGTTATCGTATGCGAACTGTCTCGGGCGGGACATTATTAATACCACACATTTAAGTGTAAACGTACAACGTACGTTAATAATGGGCAGACCATTGAAGACTTAATAAATGAACTTATAGAACTGTACTTTACAAACGTACATTATACAATGATAATATTGCGAAAGACGTCCTTATTACCGAGAGCATTTTCCCAAGAAACCTGGAAGTACTTTCCAGGTCATTTTTTACCTGAATAATGTAAGCAAAAACACGTGGCTCAACTCATTATTCAAAGGATATCACCCTGCTTTGAAGGCAGTGTTTTGGCATCAACCAATTCAAAGTACCTTGTTAAAGTTACCGTGTCAAAGGAATAGCTCTAATGAATTTATCCTATCTATTTTCGTATTAAACCGAACTTGGTTACTTTAGCGTTCCCATAATTGAGTTCGATATTTAATCACTAGCAAAATACATTAAGGCCGTCGATGAAGACAGGAAGTTATTCCGAATTAGGCCAAGTAACCTTTGACCCATGGCCCCATCATAGGTCAGCAGGTAATCTCGTTCTATCAGTAATTCCACATCTAGTCACGCTATTTGCAAACCGATCATGTTATGACAAGGAAAATGCTCGGGTGATTCCATTATGTGAAGAATTTTCCACTGTTAACCACAAAACGATCTGAACCACAATATTATTATGTCAGTTAGATACGTATCTATTTTGTTTTAGCGTACATTTACTCCCGCGGTATTCTGGAACGTAAAATTATTCACATGACAGCTGTCTACCTGTCTTCTTCGATATAGTGGTTTAAAGGTTACCTGGAGAACCTATTCGGTATATGAAATTAATACTGTGAAAAGCCACTTATTATCTTATATATCTAAATTAAAGACAGAGGTGGACAGGCCTCTAGGACGACAGTTCTGGATACTACACACATCAAAAGTGTCTAGGGATCAAGAACATTTTTAGCTCTAAAAAAATCTTATTTATTTAAATCAAATCTAATCTTCTGGATTGGTTTCCTACCTAATTCTCCATGACTTATCACCACATTTTGAAAAAATTATGAATGAATTCATTTTTGTAAAATATATTCTTGATTGCAATCTTTTAAAATGTACTTGACTCCCTAGACACTTTTTATGTGTGTATTACCGCCTCTGACTAAAACGAATAAATGTAATTATCACTTTACCTTTTGAAATACCATTTAGAAATTAAAGTAAAATGGTATTTATCTACTTACCCTACATACATTAGTATTACGTAAGACCAATATAATATTTCTAAAGGCAGATTTTCACCACAAAGAAAGAGCAGGCTGAAATAATTTGTCTTTGTCTTTGGCTATGTTTTCATTAGAATTTATTGTTAAGTTTAAAAAAAATCTGCCTTAAATGGCCAAGAAAATACTCTACCTCCTTGAGGTTCAATAATGAATTACATAAAACAGGAAAGATCATTTTTCCCTTGTCACATTATAAAAGCTCTACCATAATAATACTTTTATTATTATATACACGGGAATTGTTATCAAATCTGATAGACCATCTCTTCTTGATCGATCTTACTCCCTCAATGTTTATTATTACCTACATTGACTGTCTAAAGAAATGCTTTATGTACGTCTATAACCTGTAGGTCTTAAGGCTTCCCTTCCTTATTACTAGAATAATTTAACATACTGTTGTTAAATATGCAGGTCTGTATATTGTTACAAAAGGGCCCTTCTAGATAAAGGCTTCTTTGTTATTTCAGTTTCTTTAAATATTAAAGATCGCTTTTAGATTTTTTTAAACTCAGTCCCTTACACTACCCCCACATCGGGAAAGAGTGCGTGCACTTGATAAATTAAGTAATTTCTTTAAAAAGTCTGTTCATATTTTCGAGTAAATTGCAAGTTGGCACAAATTATTTACGGAACAGATTGGAGCCTGCGATGCAAGGCTACCACCACATCTTTGGCTCGACTCCAATTTCTCCTGGTTCCAACTTACATTATTTACGAACTTAACACTAATTGGAACACTTTCCATATAATTTCGCAGATTCAAATCGAACACCCAGGACTTGGACCTTATGAATGGAATTGGAATTTATTTTATACAAAGTATCTCTTTTACGATTTTGGAAGGAAATAAATCCGTAATGGAAATCTCGCCGTCCCAAGAGGAATGACAGGATGATTTCCTACTCTGTCACTTACTTATACCCGCTTCCGAAGCCTTAGCGGTGCATTTTTTGTCTAGCGTAAGATCGCCGTTTAAATGCGCAGATACACAACTCTTAGAAAAAGCCCCCAGGGGCCCCAGTTTCCTACATTCTCGTAGTTGTATAGTGTTGGCAACGCTACGACAAATTATGTACACCGGTGTCTTACTAAGGACCATGGTGCAATAATAGTAACAAAACCGGCAATGCACTTCGCTGTGAATACAGAGCGAAACAACTACGGGATTGAAGCAAACTCGGCCCCCGTTTTTTGACAAAAACCAATATGTAGGCGTGTGACGTGTATTGATACATTACATTTGATTATTTGGTACTTGCCAATGATAGCTACCTCTCCCTTATTCATAATGGTATATCATGCGTGAACCGTGAAATGTTCCTATTGAATGGATATTCAAAATACATTGATTTTACAAATAGGAAGTTCCGAGTCGAGGACAATACATATAGGTACGTATAAAATAAATAGCAAACGTTATTTTGTCCATACATACTATTCCTCTTCCGGTAGCATTTTTCTTTTAATTATGTCGTATTTAAGCTTTGCATGCCATAAGGTACCATACCAAGGTACATGCCGAATTTCAACCATCTAACTTCTTCGGTTTACACTTTTCATACAAACAGTTTTGTCCCAATAAATCCCGTTCCCGTGGGAATGGGAATTCCTTTCTTAATGTAGCCCTACGGTGCTGAAGGTAAGTACTTACCAAATTTAAATTTCCTACGATTAGTCGTTTGGGCTGTGCGTTGATTTTCAGTCAGTCAGTCCATCAGTTTGTCCTTTTGTATATTTAGATAAACGCTACAGGGATTTGGGATGATGTCTTGGGTGATGATCCACTTATTGC
Organism: Conopomorpha cramerella; assembly: GCA_012932125.1. Lineage (NCBI taxonomy): Eukaryota > Metazoa > Arthropoda > Insecta > Lepidoptera > Gracillariidae > Conopomorpha > Conopomorpha cramerella. The sequence goes on from SJJU01006350.1 coordinate 15,205, forward strand.
AAATATTCACACTGACGTTTCGAATTCGAGCAGGTACTTTTATTAGGACATATTTGTGTCTGATTATGTCTCAATTCTAAACCATTTATATCCATATAGGTTAGTTTATTTGTTGAGCCAACGCCGAACTAATACAACGTTACGTACGTAGATTAGTAATAGGTATCTTTGAAATTGATATCATGAAGTAAGTACCCAGCCAGTTTTAACCACAATTGTGTGTAGCCAATGAAATGCACAGCTCGCCGTATTACCGTGCAAGCGACGGGCCGTCAGTTAGCCCTGTTTAATATTCATTGAAGATTCAATATTCTATTTAATAAAGTAATGGAAGGCTTTTGATGCGCGGCTCCATTCCGGTTATTGTTCGCGAGCGCCAATCAACTGAAGCTGTGTACACTACTTAGGTACTTACTGGGTTGTAAGTAGATGTACCTACCTCCTTTGTGTGCACTTTTACTGATAAAACAGACAGACTTTTACGTTTCAGCCGTTACGTACGTTCGTATCTATCACTTTTTGTTTTTTTTTTAAGTCTGAGGATAGCCCGAGATTTCTGAATTTTGACAAACGTGTTCCAACATCGAAAAACTGCAAACTCCGTATTGGTCGTACGTAGAAAAAAAAAATTGCCTAGTAGGTAAGGTGGTACTTATTCCCGTATTGTTATTTTAATCTGATTCATTATTATCATGCCTTTGGCATATTCACCAAATTAATGTTCCAAGTGAAAATTAATCAATGTGGACCTCAGGAGGTAATTATGCGGCTCAATTACATTGATTCCACAAACATTGTTTCATTTCCACAAAGTTCAACATATTGGTATGTGCATTTCAATTCCTCGGCCACGGCATTTAGGATCGTAATCTAAAACAATAATCTATTAAGCATAGTTCACCTCTTACACAAACACGATTAAAGCGAGACAAGCGTTATTTGAGCAAAGATCTGTGCTTGATGCGAGTTTCAGAATACGGACCTTATTTTCCTACCGACACGAATCTGGGCATCGCTTTAAAAGATATCCCTGTTCGCGTGGTACTACATGTTTCGATGGCGCGGGAATGCTCTTAACTCTTTTATCTTTTAAAACAAAGCTTTGACAAATTTGTGTTTTTGGGACACGACTTTTACATATTTTTTTTACAAAGACTTGCCGTAAATCTCGTTTAAAAATGGCAGGCCGAGTAATTTAAACGCATATAACTTTTATATCGAACGTTTGGAGCTTTCGTAAGGGAAATTTTCAGGGCCCTTATGTATTTCTCTTAGTTGTGAAATATAGCGCTGAAGGTGAAAGTTCATTTTTTATTGTTTATTTACGTGTTCCAAAAGTTTCTGAACTTTGAATAACTTACCCAAATAATATAACACGTAGTAAAATATAAGTGACAGAAGTCACTGCGGATACCTACCAACAACATCTAGAGAAGAAATTTTTGAAGTTTGAAAATTCCCCATTGATGGATTTAAAGTTACCCTGTCTGAAGACAGGTATCACTTGATGTAGGTTAAGAACTCTCAGAAACTAAAAACTCAAAGAAAAAACGCCCAAAGTACCTACTATAAATTATAGTATGTTAAATAAGTGAGTAATTCGTCGTAGCACTGAATTAAGTTCACCAATTTATGTAAGAACTAACTACTAGCCACTTGATAAAATAAATTACCTATTTGATCGTACTTCATTTTATGAGTAATATAAAATCACAATACGCGACAAAGCAGAATAATTCTGCACACAATGTAGGTACAAAAACCGTTTTCTTGAGATTTGCGACCCATTAAAAACTTTTTATCATCTGCCAGTCTGGAGCAAATACCGCGATTTGTATTAATGTCGACTTTAGCCGTTGGTTTACGAGAGCTGTTTATTATTCTTACGCGATTTATTCGTGAACTCACTCATATAATATGCTTTTAATCCCAAAGTCGAGTGGAAAAAGGTAATTGCTAAGCTAAATGCCCACATTTCACATTTCAGCAAGAGTAATCTCCTAAATCATATCCTTTACTCTTACAAAAGTCTACAATTGAGTTCATTTTGAAATCAATTTTTATGTAGGTAATTCAAAGTAATGTATTTAAGGAGCTTTGTAGCTTTACGTATCACAATTTCTCTAACGTTAAAATCGGGTGAATCAAAACTGCCGAACGATTAGGAACAAATTGGTTCATCGAAATAATTAAAAAGGATATTTTGTATGATTTTGTAATTTGACTGTTGCAAAAACATTTCTGGTTGTCTCTATTATCTAGAATCCTAGCTTTTCAAATTCGTACCCACAAACGTCAAATTACGAGACAATTGGTATAACCACTGTGCAACAGCCGTTCTCTTTTGTGAACTGTGATATGAATGATATGATGTGATATGTATGTTTTGTGACATGTTGCGTGTAAAAGGACCCCGAACATTCGTCAACAATGGGTTTTACACTCGGTATTACAACGGTTGTTTTATATAAGATCATTACTCGTTCGTGCATGGTAAGCGACACAGTGGTAATTTTGCTTCTACTCTGTTTATTACCACAATCTCGGTTAAAGGTTATTTCAACGTTTACCGCTGACTGTGGCTTACCCGTTGTAGCTATGGACTCGATCGATCAAGACCCCATTTCAGGGGCAAACCAACTACAGTTACACGGAGTTTCAGCATAGATTTATGTATCAGAATTTAGCTTAGCAGACATTAACGTTGATGCATTTATGTTGTACCAAATACGATTTCGAAATGTTATAGGGAAATTAAAATATGTGCTTGAGGAATATTAGATTAGTCGTAAATAACGTGATATTGTAAGGTATTTTTTTAACTCTAAAGTTATTAGCATACATCAGAAGCAAAAATGTGGTTTACCTTTTATGGTTAAATACGTCATTTATTTCTCAATAAATACATTTTACAAAAACAACACTAAGAACAGACATACTAAAAATAAATTTACATTATTTAATTAAAAATTAAAAATATATTATGAAAATAAAGTAACTACAAATACAAATTAAATAAACGTACAAAATGTACTTTGACAAAGATAGTAAAATTATTAAACATACTATTTTAATCTTTGTCAGACATCGAGACATGTATGTGCCAAATGTTGTTTAACTCTTCTTTACCATAAATGTCAAGGCATGTCTTCAATGTTAGGCCGCACACCTGAAGAATAACAATTACCCTTTATGAAGAGTCGAAGGGCGAGCGTGTAGGACATTAAAATGTATGCCCCGAAAATTATATTTCAGGAAAAACACAAATTCTCTGAGGCGTCGAGATATGAAGTGCTATCCTAAAGGAAATTATATTTTTCAATTGTTTCAAAGTAAAAGTTTTTCTTCTGAAAAGAGAGATATTGATCCTACGTGATAGGTATGTTGATTGTAGATTATATTATTAGATTACTTATTGTATACATTAGAATAAATTGTTTGTGATACATTTAGTTCTTAAGCGAATATCATGCAGAAATGTGAAATAAATAAATAATTATTATTCATATTATTATACCAACATACTTATATACTTAACATCGAGTTATGCTAGTCAGTCTGACGCTTTCGGTGAGTGTCCTTGTGGCCTGATAATTAGCTAGTTACGACTGTTTAAATCGATGTTTCCTCCTTCGGTCATTAAGTGAGAGCGAACCTCATAAAGAAGGACGACCTGTCACGGAAAATTTCCCATTACGTGAAGGTGTTGGTGATTGGTCAGTGCGCAATAATCACTTTTAACTCCTTAAATCCCCCCTTCGTATATGCCTGACACGTAGCGGTAAGATGACAAGCACCACTTGACAATGACTCAGCTAATATGAAACTTGGTTTTTAAAAATGGAACTGGTATTTTTTTTTCTCACCGTCACTCGGAAAATAAGATTAGTGTAATGGAGCAATTGACTCTTAGTCACCATAATAAAGAGGCAGTGAAACAAAAAAAAACCAAACCTTTCCGTGGAAACCTCTGGACCAATCTCCAATTTTCACAGCCATATTTAAATTCGATGCGCAATGGTTGAGGATTATATCGGAGTTTGCCTGTCAACAAACATGCAGAGATATTTTGTAAACACTTCCATAAATTTCATAACAATAGAAAAAAGAATTGAGGATAAATGATTCAGAAGAGATCATAACTCTGAAAAGAATATTGTGCGACAGGAAAAACATAGGCACATTCAAGAGAATAATCGCTTACGAGGTAAATAAGCATTATTTTACAACAGAAATAACCTAAATCCGCTTTTCTTCATCACCGTGGCAAGGCGTACCTGTAAGAGACTTAGCTGATTGCTTCTCATCACATACAGGTAATGTCGGAGTTCTGACGCGTCATAAGGTTTCATATTATATAGCTCGAATTATTATTAAAGCTTGCACACATGATAAATAGCCATATTATTATAGAACATTATCAACTGCCTTAGCTTCCGCTCCCAACAAAGAAAATAAGGCACTATTCATATCAAGCGGAGAGCAGTGATTGACGGAAAATTACTTCTATTTATAGTTAATTGAGTTCACGTTCAATTAAATCTGTGAATGACACTCTGACGTGTTTGTGAATAGTGACTAGACTAGACAGTATCCACAAATCTTCCCGTCGTAACATAGCCTTGTAAGATTAGTGTGTCAAGTGACGAGTCTTAGCTTGTTAAGTCACGTGACTCGAAATCGATTCACGCGAGTCATACAATTCTGTTTCGCTAAGTAAGTAAAATAGCTTACAGGAACAGGCGTGCCCTCTAGTTCAAACCGTGTTACGTCGGGCCGTCTAACGGGTAACACGCGCCAGCGAGTGTTGGACACGGGGTTTGCGCTGAGGTATATTGGGTGGCTCATCGTCAAGCCAGGAAACGGATCCATGTCGTACCTGATGTATAGGGGCTGAAAAACATAATATGTTCATTTTTCTTTGCGATTACTGGTATTAAGGTAACTAAAAAAAACGCTCACTGACGGCACATGTACTATGTCGAAATGTTAAGCAAACAACGTTGGTAGGCTGAATGTTAAATTAAATATTTCTGCACCTTACTACCTACTCAACTTTTGTGAGATGAATAAATTTAATTTGGATAAATCGAAAGTACCTCGATTGGATGCATACCTAGTTGGAAGTACTAAGACATGTCATATAAGAAATACACGCTAAGATTGGCTATATTACGTTTAGTGATAATTCGCTATAAATCGCTCGATTCAACAAACCGTAGCGCGTTTTATGACTTGTCATTCTTTTCTTGAAGCACTTGGATAGAGGAGCAAGTATAGGTATGTGTCCAAGTATATCCATCAGACAAGTAACAGTATTTTATATTTTTATTAAATATATTTTTCTATCTAAGTCCCAATTGTCAGGCTATTATAAGTGTAAGTCTACAAAGTTAGGTCTAACCCATAAGGGATCACTGACTTATATGTTTATCTATGTATATAAGAATGTTGTCTTTCTTTCTAATGTCAACAAATTCTAAAAAATACAAACTTACTAATTTAACTACTCACAAAAGAACTATAAAAACTTGTGAACCATGTGCGTGACCGAGACAGTACCGAATATTCACGTAATTTTGAACGTAAAAGGACACATTAAAGTTCGTGCTTAGCGGCGCTGTCGTAAACTTAGAACGTTTCCAATAAAGCGGCTATAAAATGGTCCAAAAATACTTTTTCACGACATTAAACAATGAAAATCGGCAGTTAATTATATTTGAAAACGCACTGAAGCAAATCATTTTAATTAATACCTTTTACAAATTGTGCATCCTATGTCGGAATGATCTGGAAGTGATCACATTACAATCTCTATTCACTAATTGACTTTGATTGATTGATGTGAGCTATTTGTATACGTGTTAATCAAGCCCTTTTGTCCAAGAGAGACAGAAATCGAGAGAGATCTGCGGAAACGCCCCACATCATCTACATCTAGAGAGATCAGGAATGGAAGTTCTATTTCTTTTTATTTTCTAGTTCTCACTACGACAATATCAACACTATTTTCCTCTTTTCACTGGCGGTTTTATTTTAATTCAGTGGGGTTGGAACAATAAAACGACCGTTCGTTTCATGTTGATCGTTTCCTTTCCGATAAAAGCCGCCAGCAGCAAAAGCAAGCAGCACGCGGTGCTATTTATTATATGTCACTAAAAATAATGAATTTGTATCTGTGAAAGTTTTACCAGTGGTTTCAGTGTAACGATTCTAATCATGTGTGCGTGTTTACTACGCTGTATGGTTTGGAGGTCTTCAAGTCACGGGGGTAAATAGGTACCTAATGAACAAATGTGTTCCATTGTAGACCAGAGTGCTGCGTAACATCAGGCGGTCTAAAACTTGTTCATAGAGCATCAGTGTGTATTCGAGAGTGATGAAATAAATTGTAATTCTTAAATGACGGAATATGATACTTTTCTATCGATATGCACGTAACAGTACTTATTATTATGTTGATTGACGGACCTTGGTATCACTGGTGCATGCCAACTTTAAAAGGAACTCGTCATTATAATTCAAAGTATTATCAGTTCTGTCGCAGTAGTCTGCACTGGTGATGATGAATGTACTCCTGGCTGCGGGTAGAAGCTTCACCAGACCGACCATCTGGCATCCATCCACCAGCTCCTGAATTTCATGTATTTGGTTTGCAGTGATGCGACCTCCAAGTACCAATCCTTGCTTATTCGCTTCTGGTGGGTCGGATGCTGGGAATAAAAATATAAAAAAAGCTGTATGGTTCGCTTTCACTCTACTAGTTGAATCACGATGAATGTTGAATCTTCCTTTTTCTAATAGTTTGTTTCGCGAATTGAAAAACAATTTCGAATTGCTTTTCCCGTTCTGAAAATAGAAATTCTGATCTACTCCTCTTATTAATCCCTTAAAAATATCAGTAGATATATTTTAGAAAAACACATTTCAATACATAGCCCCCAGGCACATGACTAATAGGTAAATAACCCATGTACCTATATAAAAATGTCCTCTCCTATCAATGTTATTCAGAAACTATTCCTAGCAATTTCTAGGCAGCTGTCATTAATTAATAATATAAATTCTTACCAGGCACATGAGGGGCCACAATTGCCACTTTATATCCAAAAGACACTGTGCCCGTGGTAGGACTCAATTCAACTGGCCGGTTCAAATTTGAAGACATCCTTCGAAATTTCGAGAGCAACTGTTCTTTACGGCTGGATTCTCTGTACTGAAATATGAAAAGTTTGCATTTGGTTACTGTTTATTGTGACAAATATTAGTTGATGCACAACTAATCATGCATCAAACACATCATGTAAACATATAATATTCCACCCATCGCCGTTCCCGAGAGTCATACTTATGGATGTGATCATAATTATTTATTTATTTAAACACACCAACAATTTACACACAATACATTAAAAAATACATTATTTATATATAAGTACTGGTATGCAAATTTATAACAGGTGAGTACATCGTTTACATTATGACGTACCTATAGAAAAATCTTGATAAAACAACATTTTTCTGTAGGTAACTAGGTACGTTATTAATATTTTCCCCTAATGCTGGGCAGAGACCACCTATCAGAGACCAGAGAACAGAGACCGCACTTGCCATTGACCAAGATTCCTTTCTAGGTTTTGTCAAGGTCTTCCCATCATATCTTGAAATGTACTCGTACAGAACGTCTCCCGAAAATTATTATTATAATCATTGGTCTTGGCTAAACCCATCTCAATCTAACGTTCACCAGCCGAAAGAGACAACGCTACTTATAGTTAAACCACAAACAAAAATAACGTGTCAATAATACCATCTATTACTACTACTTTGATTTTACTCATTACCACTTGGAAACGTGATAAGATTATTCTCACATTACGATAAGACACGAAAATGAAAATATTACGGCAATTTACCTCTTCTATAGCCCTCGACTCATACCAATTGCCCTGCAGAACGCGGTTACTGTAAACAATTTCTTTATCCTCTGCCATTTGCGTCGTGGAAATTGCATCTAAATTCAATTATATTTGAAGAAAAACAGGAAGACAGCAATTTTTTTTATCAAGATAGAATTTTATTCGCAATTCATTTTTATTGTATACGCGAAACACCCAGAAACATCGAAAATCATTAATCAAAGAGCGTCGTAACCAAAAACATCAATTTGGTTTGACGTTGGTGAATTTGTCAATTTTGCGTGTCATTATTAGCCCAGACTTTTATTAGCCATGTTTATCTTTTAAAAACAGATGTTTTAATGATGATCATGGAATTAAAATTTCAGTTAGAAATTAACCCTTGCGCATAACCATTTCACGCTCTCATTTACTTTTGTAAGCTGATAAGCAGTATATTATATATAGATAGTTATCTAATATGTAAAATTTCCATGTCACAATGTTAGTTACCGCGTACACCTCCAAAACGGCTTAACCGATTTTTACAAAATTTTATATGCGTATTCAGTAGGTCTGAGAATAGGCTACTATCTATTTTTATGCATCTTCCAGTTGTATTTCTCCCAATACACGGGGTACAAAACCAACTTATTATGGCAAAACAAATGTTTGCCGGGACAGCTAGTAAAACATAAAAATCCAAGTGTGCTAAAGATATGTAATATATTTTTACGTGATTCTTTCCTTCGGGCTACTGAAAAAAATATATTGAGTACCAACACAGTCTCAAATTACGGGGGCATACTGCGGATCTATTCAATTTGTACGTGACGATTGATAGAGGTTCCATAGGTAGTAAAATTCAAATTCAGAGTTCAAAATAAAATGATACGACGTTGCATTTGCTTTTTACTCTTTTTCTTCAAAACGGAATCGATGCATCGAGATCAGAACAATGAAATTCCTACTTTCTTATTTTCCTCCCAATGACAGTTTCATATTTTGTTTTCTTTTAGAAAAGCAAAAACTAAACAGTACAGAGTTTGAAAACGAAATGGAAATGAAACTCTGCAGCTTTTGAGTGCTCCGTTATTTTACGAAACTAGGTTAAGGTTATAGAGTTGTTAGACGATAAAAATGGTCGTTATTCACGAGCAAATAAGAAGCACCCTACAGTAAGGAAATGTAAACAATAATTTGAGGGAATTGTATCGTGCCTCGCGTATGCAATTTTCCTTCTATTTGGAAACTCATCTCCTTTTAGTTTCAAAGTTTTGTTTTCCAATTGTAGTTGGTGTCTGACGTCGTATGAATGCGGTGTTCAGAATAAACTACATTTGGACATTTCAATCAACCGTCAAGCCCTATGAACGTGAAATACTATTATTGATTTTTTTTATAGCTTCTGCTCTAATAACTTGTAAAGCAATGTTTTTCCCTGAAAACAACAGACAATAAGAATAACTCGGCAGATACGGTCGACCTTTTTCTACATGAGTAAAATGGAGATACCAAATTCAACTGCCCCCAAAGTCCGATAACGAAGGCGAGTCAAGCAAGCAATCGCTTTGACTGAATTACACATTCAGAGCACATAGTCATCTATCAGACTGACCTGGTTTCCAGGCTAACTATGGGTTTCCACACGATTCTGTCGAAGGCAATTGCACTGCGGTGGCCAACACAACCGTTGCTACACAACTACCTGAAATACCAGGTAATCATCAATTAAGGGCTGAAACGATGTAGTTACCAACGATCGCTTCTAGGAAAAGTGTAATTTTATTGATTGTTTAGTGATTTACACAACTCAACAATCCCTTATTTAAAAATATACATCTATGGAAAAATATGGACCTTCCCATGCGATCTCTTAGAAACGCGCGGATTGCAAGTTTTTCTTTGGATAACATTACGTTCGTGTTTGACGTGTCTTTTTTTCTTCGCAACAAATAATAATATTTGTATACCAGCACCGACAATGAGTATCATTAATTTTAGGGCCAATTCGTGAGGGATTAGCCGTTCCCAAAGTCCCTGGGTACAGCGGTTTATGACATCGGATTAATTAGGAGATTGGGGTTACGTCTAAACGATATCTTTTTATGAAGACCAATAAAGACGCATGTATTCTACCTATGTACCTACATACTACGGATGTAGTTGTTGTTTTTCAAGCATTTTCTGAAAATTTCAGTTATGAAATTCTTCCTTAGAACAGAATTTCTATTACTTCTCCAGTTGTTGAATGGATTTAAATATTTTATGTGGGTATTTACCGCTGGGTCCTGTTCCTCGAGGCTTTTTATCTGCTATCTTTTTATTCCTCTCGTAAGTCCCTACCTAATTCGGACGAAGGGTATTTGAAGAAAGAAATGAAACTTTCCAAATGGTGTTACCAGAATGCGTACATCTGGTTTTATTCAGGGAACATTTTTGAGTTTTATTCAGATTTTTTTGTGAGATCGTTTGTTTTTCATTGTAATAATATTTAGTATCCACAAAACATTTGAAGTACCTTTGAAAGCTTTTGCATAGAAAAAGGCTATAGAAATAGCTCCCCTCAAAAGCCCATATTTGTATTACAACAACATTACTTATTTATTTTATTTTTTCATTTATTGCGAGGTTGTATTCCCGTAATTAGGTAAGCACATAAAATGCCCACGGCCCACAGTTAATAAAATGCCCATGGTTCACCAAGAGTATTTAACCTAACTTTACGAGGATTCCAGTGATATTAGCTAATAAATATTCTTACCATGCCATCGAAATTGCACAAGTCATTCCTCCATCCAAACGTATATGTATAACTTTGTGAAACAGCAGTAATTCCTCGAAATAGGTGATTTATGTAAAGGATTAACCGTAGTAGGAAGTAGATTGAAACGTTTGTGTTGCAGTGGAGCGGATTAATAAACAAAGCTACATGTATTCATATTGTGTGTTTGATTTAAGATTTCTGTGTATACAGGGTCGAAACGATAAGCGGAAATTTGATTACTGTAACACTATACGGGGCATATACATATTATTACTAATATAGCACATGTAGAATGTTATGTTGTTCTATCTAACAAAAAATACTAATTTCAAAAATATTAACGAAACTTTTTTACAGCAATCATGACTCAATGCTATCAAAGAAAAATCTATTTGGCAGGCTATTCATAATTTAGGAGGCACTATGTCTTCAGAGTTTCTGGCAATTAGGGATGAGGGTTATAAGTTCATTTAAAACAAAAAAAATAGTCTGGGTTAGAATGCGTAAAATAGGTACAAAGACGGTACGAATTTCTCACCTGTATACGTTACGGGTTTTAGGAATAATGACACGAAATACAAACACCAAATCACTTATCGTTCCAACCCTGTATAACAATGGCGTTTAATCACCCGGACAAATAGTACCTATTAACACCAGTCTGTCTCTGGTCTTGAATGTTGGTAGATATATTGATTAATTTTAGGCCAACAGGGACATTTTCTGGACACCACTCAGCTGAGAATATCTGACCTTAAATACGTGGTTACTTATAACTTGGTTTTATGTTTATTTCTGTCTAATTATTTTGTTCTTGTATTAATACAGTAAAAATCAAAATGAGATAGCACTTAGAGAATATACATTAATTTAGACTAAACGCAAAATTAGTTTCGTAATACGAACGTTTTCGTTTTTAACAAAACACTATGTTTACAAAATATAAAACATAAACAAAAGTCCATGACAGGTATTAATACTTTATAATTTTCAGAACAGTTATTCCGCATCCGTGTTTATTTAATACACATTAAGTTAACGCTTTGTAACTTAATTAATCTAAGGCAATGAACGAAATGCTGTTAAAAATTTTGCGGAGCTCCTTCTACTTTATATTCGATATTTTGAATTTAATAACTCTTTAGTTAATTATTCAACTTCAAACGTTGGTTTCTATTTTTATGATATTCGAGTTTTAACATTTGAATAGAAAATAAGATATCAATCGGATTCGAATAACTCGAACTTGTAATATTGCACTTTTACTTTAGCCTTCGATACGCTAATAATCGAGAAAAAATAAAGGACAGATTGGTAGTAGTCGGATACCGCAAGATCGACGCTCGTCCCTAAAAATATTCCGCAATATTAAGAAGTATGTTTATTTTCAACATTGTTAGATATATAACATTACTATTTAAACTATGATCAAATTACAATTAGATACCTCTGTTTCATATTACTATATACTCGAAGGTTACTAGCTGTGCCCCGGCTATGTTAACCATTCCCGTGGGAATTTCGTAACAAATGATATGCATAAGTACTCATACCTGAAAAGTTTCTTTATAATCAGTTAAGTACTTTTTCGCGTGAAAGAGTACCAAACATCCAAACAAACTTTCGCATTTATAATATTCGTAGTATACACCTACATAGCACACAACCTTGCCCCATTATTCAACTCGTAGAGTAATCTTTTGTATCTGCTACGATCGCAAGCACTCATTCACGCTACGCCGTAGCTTTGTTAAGCTTATTTCACTCCTTTTAATTCCATTGTGGCATAACTCAAACAATGTTTCCGCTTTCACAGAACAAACGGAACAACTCGATCAGAATTTGACTAATGGAGTGTCAATCTCAGAACTCTTCCAGGGCTTCACTGGGTCGGCTATGTGCCAGTCATCGCAGCGCCGTTTGCTATTCGTTGCCTGATAATTTTGTAGGTCGAAAACTAATATCCATAGTTATATGTTGCCAAAACCAGCATAAGTTAATACTCATGTGAAAGTTGGGGTTTATTGTAGGGAGTGTGTTTGTAATAGAACTGGTTAGGTTGTTTCGAATCTAACCTGACCTTAGATAAGGTAGGGACGGAAGCAGTCGCGTGCCAGCGGCCGACCGTACGACGACGGGGCGGTTTCGTATCATGGCATTCGACATAAATGTTAGCTTTACCTTTGTTTTCTAGGAAACATAAAGAAATACCAGCTCAGTATAATATGGTGTGTCGTTTAGTTGCATAGTTTCAAAAGAGTTATTTCGATACGAGGTAAGTTAAAACATAAAGGGAAAGCTATGAAATCTTTGTCTACTTCGCTAAAGCAAATAACCGTTTTCGCCGCGTGAAAACAAGGAAATTATGTTAATATTTAGATTAACAAAACGTGTACAGTTTTCATAATTAATACAGACGGGAACAAAAGTTTTTATTCGACTGTGGCGGTTTGGTTAGTCATTGTTGTGTATGTTAGCTTTTGATGGTAAGAAACTTTTGTACAAATACTTAATACGATAGCGAGTAAAGGAATGAAACACTGTTCTAGAAGTATATGTGAGAACGAATGAAATTCATTTTCATCATGACATTCATCACTGTATTTTTCTTTAGCTTGATATGAACAACTAAGCGTGTGAAAGAAAGTATTGAGCGATGAGATCCGTAGGTACGTTTTAACTGCAAAAGTTCCATGCATATAATATTTTATATCTGACTGGTCTGGAACTTGAAGTAAATAACACTATTCGTAATTGTTCCTATTCATAAAGTTAAAGCCGATATCCGTTCCAAAATATCCGTCGAACCGGGCACCGATTGTCTATATAAAACCCCAACTGTCAAACTAAAATTGACCTAAAAGGCTACAAAGTTTATTTCCACATCATTAGAGATGATGGACTTGAGTTTCATGTTTTATGGAAGAGATAATATTACCAGAAACCAAATGTAGTTACAATGAACACGGGCAAGTTAATCCAACGCAAACGGTCTAACTTGCAAAGGTCGTTAGTGCTATAAATTTAAGTCTAAACTAGACCGAGAGTTAGTTAGCGCTCTGATGAACGCAAGTTCAGTGAAAGCGCCAACCTACAATATACTCTAAAGCCCTAAAGTACCACATATATGAAAATAGGACGAGCTTTTCTCCCGAATAAAAATATAGTCAGGAGACGTCAGTTTTGATTGGTTGTGCTAAGAAATTGTTGGTCCAAATGGTAACGCTTCGACGCAGTGAAACGCTAACGTTCAATTAATACGTTTCGAAGCAAATTTGACGGTTTTGAGGTTTGATATAGTTATTACGTACTTAGACGGCTTTTCTAGTTAAAACGGGGAAGTGATTTTAACTTTGATCTCAGATGTTACTTTGTAGACGGGTAGAGAACTAAGCAGAATTCCTGCATAACATGTTTATTTAAACAGTAAGATACCTACTGTGCCTAAAATCTTCTTGAAGGTTTAGAGTTAAGTTATTAATAATCCGTTAGCACTTGATAATATTATACAGTACATTAGACAGGAATAAGTAGTTGTTTTAGTTTGTAGTTGCTCTTCTGTAAAAATATATAGTAATATATATATATGCCACTACACAAAACAAATATATGCCACTTGCTCACTCATTCATCATTGCCTGCCGAAACCGCTCACAAACTTAGGAATCGATATACAGGTTGTTTGTTGTTTCTTATACAAAACTGACATTTGGCAATTTGTTACAAAAAGTACATTGCTTTCTCAACAACCCGAAGGCTTTCAACAGTTACTTCTACTTATCAACTTACAAGAGAACTCAAATTACGATTCGTTACCAGATTACGCAAGACAACTTTACAGTTTGCGCTTGCAGTTTTATATTTATGTGCTGGCGGCAGCTTTAAAGCCGATAGAGGCCTTATTCTGCTAATTCTAACAGTGACTTTAAATAATTCTTTTTACGCCTATTCCGAGCATGTAATGTAGAACAACACTTAAGATAATACTCACATTAAATTTAAAAAACACACTTCACGCCTACTCACGGGGGTGAGCCCATCGCCGTTATAGGGTTCACACACCTTGTGGTGTGCGGGTTTCATCACGATACTGTATTAAATTTAAGTACATCGACGTTAATTATATCTCAAAAATTTCTCTCTTTTTCACTATTCGCTTTTAACCAACAGACCCCGGATACGCCTCTTCCGTAAACCGTCTATTATAATTACTAGATATATTAAAAATACCTATGCCCCGCGTTGATTGACTGATTACAACTGGTGGTAGAAAATTCAGAATCAATTCTATGCCATGGCACAAAATAATGTGGGTATAAATGAAACAAATAATAATATAGGTAACATTATTTTCAATATTGGTTATTTAAACCCGGGCCCAGAATTTCATCGCTCTTACAAACCATACCTCTCTTTATAATGGTATATGTAGGCACACCTCCACTAAAGCCGTGTCTGCCTTTAGCCAACGGCTATTCTCCGAAAAAGCGTGCACCTTTTGCTTTGTTCTGTCTCTTTTTGATGCGCACGTTTTGTCGACCCCACTTTGTCCGTTCCGGGTACTGGCTGCTCTCCCCTTTCTGGGTCAATGGCGACATTATGGGGACACTCTGATTATTATTGAAATGTCATTACTAGCAATTATGGCAAATTGAACCACTGGAATCCTCTGCGAGTCTATTCATCGTAAGTAGAATTCGGTCGCGAGATTTGCTGCCTACACTTGCCTAAGAATTTATTGCTTCGCGTTTGAAACTGAAACGGTTACAAAACTTCCGATTGGTTGTTTTACATTTAGAGTACCTAGTTTTTAACGGCTGAAAAGAAGTGTTTTGCAATGCATTTGTATTTTTTTTTTATTTCCGATTACTACGACTTCAAAAACTTCTCAATTCGTCGTTGTTTTATGTTTGTTACCTATAACTTTAGATTGGGTGAAGCGATTTAGATGGTTATTTTTTTATTTGAAAGCTGATGCATCCCGTTTGTTCCCATTTAAATTTGGTACAGTTCCGATAATGGGGTACATGAGAAAACCTCTAGAAAGCGAAAAAAACTATAACGTAGTGACAGTGTTACCTTTAGAATCATATTCACTAGCAGTTTATCAACGGCCATACATTGTTGCGAATGCGATCGATTTTATACAAGGAAAAGCTTGATGTGCCTCTTACGTGTTTCCAAACATACCTACTAACTCGAAACAAAACATGTGCATAACTATATCTACGCTAAAGAGGAAAGATTGATTGTTTGTTCGTATAGAATTAGACTCCGAAACTAATGGGCCGATTAAAAAAACGTTGGGAAGCTGCTCTTTGCCCGGAATATAACGGCTATATTATGTGTATTAAACTTAAAATAAAAATTCTTTTAAAAAAACGAACCGACTTCAACCATAAAAATTTGACATACTGAACCAAATTTAAATGGGACCAACGGGCCTGCCGTTTGTCTCGTTTGTCCCATCAGCTTTCAAATAAAAAAAATAATTATCAAAATCGGTTCACCCATTCAAAAATTATCATATAGCAAACATTAAAAATACTGACGAATTGAGAACCTCCTCCTTTTTAAAGTCGGTTATAAATGTGTTCTTTACAAATGCTCCCAAAATCCACGATATAAAAGGAACTAAAAGTACACTGGAATGTAGTCGACTTGTTTTCTTATATGATAGTCAAACGAAAAAGTAAGTTGTACTTTACATGTTCCATGTAACTATTTCCTTTGTCCCTACTGTTTGTCAAGTCAAAACAGAAAATCGGAACAAACGGAAGTGATGTGAAATATTTAAAGCAGTTGGTAGGCCTGTTAACCCGCCCCACGCTTCCTTAGGCTGTGTTCCCATTGAGGCAAAGGAGACTAGGAAATGTACCGTTTGTTTGGACTTGTGTATTCTTCAACTTCAACTTCTGTTATCCATGACTTTGGAATATATACTTAAACTAAGATCTGATCCTTAATAGGATGGCTGCCTTCTAGAACACTAGATTAACGCGGATACACACAATTGAGTAAATATACAAAAAAATACATAGGGTAAGCATACATGTGTAATTACAGTATGGTAATTACACACATATTCTTTAGCCGAGTAAATGAGCAGTACAATTTGTTTCAACCATATTTTCCTATGAAATGTATACCGAAAATCTTTGTATCTGGAGACAAAGATTTTCGTTATAGATGTGTACTCAATTACTTAATTTGTTTATATATTAAAAAAAAAAATACACTTCACGCCTTTAATCCAAAGAGGGGTAGGCAGAGGCACTTGCTAAAGCAATTACCCATGGTTCACCAAGCGTATTTAACCCAACGTGACAGGGGGTGAGCCCATCGCCGTTATAGGATTCACACACCTTGTGGTGTGCGGGGTTGTCCTTCACCGTACGATTGTTGCGTTGCGTACATAGGCTCTGAAAAAGAATGCCATTGGTACACGTCCAGTAGCCGGTCTCGAACCCGGGACCTCCCGGTTACAAGTCAAGGGTCCGACCAACTGGACCACAGACGCTTGTTTATATAAATTGACTAAATAGTTGCGTAAATATTTTTTTTGAAAAAATTAAAACGAT
>SJJU01006351.1:0-25454 GCA_012932125.1 Conopomorpha cramerella
CGCAACGCTCGTACGGTGAAGGACAACGTCGTGATGAAACCCGCACACCACAAAGTGTGTGAACCCTATAACGGCGATGGGCTCACGCCCTGTCACGTTGGGTTAAATACGCTTGGTGAACCGAGGGTACTTGCTTTAGCAAGTGCCTCTGCCTACCCCTATTTGGGATTAAAGGCGTGAAGTGTATTTATATTTTTTTTATTTCGCTTTTGTATAAACGTTAAAATATAAAGAAGTCTATAATCTGATAGGGCAGGGAGTTTTTTTTGTCAGTTATTCTCCCCCAATGGCAAAAGGGGGACCCCTTTCTGACTTTAACTGAACTTACGTAGCGTCTCTTAACAATTGACAAGTGTTGTTTCAATGTTCATAATTTATTTTATGTAACACTGTCACGTCTAATTGGTAATAAATTATACTTATTTAGATTAATTTCATCATCAGCCCATACTTGTCCACTGCTGGACATAGGCCTCTCCAATTGCACGCCACTATGATCTGTTTCCGGCTTCTCGCATTGACCTCATCCTCTCGTTTTGACCTCATTCCAGCTCAGCTCAATCACTCGTAAAAGTCGTAGCTCACTCTCGATGCTTCGACGCCATCAGCGCACCGGACGACGCCGGGCCGTTCCGATCGTGCCGGCGGAAGGCCCATGAAATATAATATTTACGTCCAGTAGAATTATCTATTTACCTACGTAAATATATATATATACGTAGGTACCGGTATAGTAAACATACTATTTTGAACCATTGACAAAATCTACTACTATTTTTTAACACTTTCGGGGGCATACCCCGTTCATCGACGTCTTAACTAAATTCTAAACAAAGCTAAATCCTACAATCTGTAAAAAACAATTTAATAATAGGTAATAAATTTTAAAACAGCTGTCAATAATTTTGCCAATGATTATGGTAATCTATCTATCGTGCAACTTTATATTTATGATAGACGTTGCTTCTAGGAACCTTTAACTGATATTTCGCTGCGTCAGTTGCTTACGGGCAAAGAGCTCAGCTTGTGTTGGACATGAAAACTTTAGAGATGCACAGTTTCGTTTTCATTCATTCAGTCGTTGACTTGGAAAGTTACGCAACACGACAGACCTACACCCACCTCAATATATGGGTAACATTTATAATTACACTCATTGCACGTGGAGCACCATCACGAAAGGAAAACAACTTAAGTGTGGCAATTGGCACTGTTTTGCATTTTTTATAGCACTTTCCAATGAAACTAAAAGGGTTGTATTATGCTCTGTAAAGATCCGTATCTTACCTAGGTACCTATTATGTTGTTTAATTGAGCTGCGCAATTGTTTTACAGCATATAGGTACCTACATTATTCTGTTTGGAGCACCTGTAGGTGGTATAAGATTATTTATAGGAAAACAACTTAACAGAGAGCCCGCGGGTTCCGCTTGTACCTAAGTCTTATTTTTCGAAATGAAATCAAAAATATTCGGTAATCATAAGATTTATCTTAAACAATTTATCATGTTGTGTCCGATTATTCTGTCCTTATGGTCTGTGTATTAAGGATTATGAATTTGATTTAGGGACTGTATGTATGAATGGCAAGATGGCTGGCAGAAGCTGGATGCGAGAAGCCGAAACATATCACAGTGGCGTGCAATTGGAGAGGCCTATGTCCAGCAATGGACAAGTATGAGCTGATGATGATGATGAATGAATGTAGGTAATCCCAATTTGTCAGAGTGGAAAAAACCTCGCGTCTCTAGAAGTTGTGTAGGTACATACATAAGCACTTCGCCTTACTACACCTAAGGGCCTGTGCGAAGGGGTGGATCGCCTAGGCCTGAATGCCCTGCCCGTAGAACAACCGAGTGGCGCGAGATGTGGTCCTGCCGACAAAAAGGAGGAGGGAGAACTACAATTGTTCCCCGCGTCTCAACACGCAGTTCGAGGGTGGTGGCAGTGCGTTCTTTGGAGGCCCTGGAGTAAGTGTGGACCCAACATAACCCAGTCACTCTCCTAGACAGCTGGGCATCCATAACAGATTTCCCCTTCGAAATAAAAAAGGCATCTACGTTTTCCCTCTGAGAATCACGGACTGGAGCTATTCATGATTATCTGTAAATGTTTGCACTTCAGCGAGATATTCTCGACGCAAATGGGCGAAACTCGAAAGAAATCTCGAAACATGTAAACTACGTACGAATATCGTACTCGAAAGACGACAAAATATTCTTGTCTGTGTGTTAGGAAGGTGTAGTCCGGAGTTCGCCCTGTAGTTCCGGGTCCTTATTGGTCTACGGTGTCCCCTGTCTGGAGTACGAGGCGTCCTAAAAGGCGTCATCGGGGCCAGAGGTGTCGGAGTGGAGTTCCCGACACTTGCACAAATGGTACCGCGATCGACAGCGATACCCCGCATGGTACCGTTACCGTCGTATAAGACGAGCGCACTGGAGTGGACGAATCACCTTCCACACTCCAGACCACAGGGGCTGGTCACGTGTTGGCTGGAGCCTGTAGAATGTCCTCTACGTACCCAGGGGCCCGTCCAGACTCAGCGATAGCTGAAGGCCATAGGGGGGATTTTAATCAGACGGTGTCCATGATGATATCCCCTTCGTAAACAAAAAAAGGTATAGTCCGAGGCAAATGCCTTTAGAAAGTAATTTTACCTAAGCTACTTATCTAATGATACCATTGTTATGGAATTCGTCCAGTTTTTGGCAGATCTATACCCTACAGTTTAGCCTAACAATTTTAAACTGTTCTACCTTGTAGGTACCTACTTGTTTACTTTCAAGGCCGAGGATGAGCGACCACTTCGGAAGTCAGGACCCACGCCTCTAATACGCGTGAACAGGCCAACACTGGATGACATATAATTAATTATGTGGGTGCCAGCACGGCAGTTGGTGGAACAGCTGGTCAAGGGGGCAGGTATCTGTGACTGGAGTAGGTTGTGGAAATGCGCAAGACTCAGTTTTCAATCACCTAACTAAATATGTTTCAAAATATCCTAAACATATAATTTTAAGTTCCATTACACACCTATTTGACTTACTATGCCGTTAGAACCCCAGAAGGAAACTATCTTTATCTGGTCCACATGATCGAAGCTGTACATCATGAAGTTTCGTTGCAGAAGTCTCTTACCGCTGTAAGCCCACAATTTCGCATCGAGCAGATCCTTGGAGAGCACAGCCACATGTTCCCAGCATCGCGGCTCCAGCGCCACGTGCA
Source organism: Conopomorpha cramerella (assembly GCA_012932125.1). Taxonomy (NCBI): domain Eukaryota; kingdom Metazoa; phylum Arthropoda; class Insecta; order Lepidoptera; family Gracillariidae; genus Conopomorpha; species Conopomorpha cramerella. The sequence goes on from SJJU01006351.1 coordinate 3,226, forward strand.
CGCCGTTCCTGAGCTTCGGCCACACGTGCGCCAGGAACGTCACGTCCAGCACGTTGAACACGTCCTCGGCAGCTTGCAGCCGCGGCCACTTGAAGCTCCGCGTCGAGATCCTACTCCTCGAGCGGCCCAGCTCCACGTCGTACCGCTGGCGACCGCCCAGCCCAGCTGACACCAGCTGCGTGGCTGTCACAATGAGTATAAACCGCACTAGCATTTTCCGTTAATCATTTGTTGTTTGTAAACAGAACGTGCGCACGCGTCGCGATGTGCCGGAGCAGTATCGACATGTGCCGCGACGCGAGCGCATCACTTTAGAAATGGTCACACGCCAACAATCTCAACGTGTAATTGCCCTGACGGAGCGCGCTGATGAAAAAGCTAATTTATGCACCTCGTTGTCTCGTGGTTTATGAAAATTGCTAGTAACAGACTAGAAGATGACCGGTGTCGTCTACAATGATGTTTTCACGTTGTGTGTGCTGTAGTCGAATTAAATCAGTCAATGATTTGTATCGAAGCGATAACAGAAAAGTTAACATTCTTAATGAATATTTTTAAATATGTTGGCTATTATTTCACTAGAATATTTTATTGCACTACACATGTTTTTTCTTATCACTGTGTGTATCATACGTGTATCGCGTAGCATTCAAGAAATTTGGTAAAATCCACACCACTGATCACTGACCTATGATACTTAAATCTCTCCTACGATTATCATATACCGCGGGATCCAATGTGTTACCAGGGGCGTGCACACCATATAGGCAAAAAGACACTGCCTACCTTTGTATTTTCGCTTCCCGACCTAATTATAGAGTTATTGCTAGATCTTTTTTTGTTGTACTCACATAGGCTAACGAAAGTCCTGTGTTTTGTGGGGGAGTAGATAGGTAGGCACCTATACTTCGTAAAGACAAGTTACCTATACGTAGGTGTCGATGCTTGGGGATTACTGCCTACCTTGCTGTAAAATCCTGTGCACGCCACTGTGTCCTACCTACTACAAACAATGCTTTAAGATTGTTTGTAGTACCTATCATCACTGGATCAGTGGTGTGGATTTTACCAAACTCCTTGAATGACGCTCGATAGATACATTGATGAAGCAGACATTGATAAGAAAAAATATTCAAGTACTACAGGATAAATTACACTGTGATCCACCAGTGCAATGGACCGAAGCAGTGGATCCCAGGGGATAAATATGACGCTGCTTTTATGTTGTATTTTATTCCTAAAAATGAATGGGGAAGGAAACTAATGGCGCTTTTACGCTGGACCCAAAACAGCACGATTGGTTGATCGATTGTCACTACAAGTTCATGTGACAGGTTGCCTCACTGTCATTGGTCCATATGGGTCAAGCGTACAAAGCGCCATCTGCATACAGCTTCGCGTTTTCTTCCCTATTAGCGTTAGTTTCACTTAACCTAAAAAGTCCGATAGGACATTAGAATGTTTTCCCCCATGACTTATTTGACATAATATTTTCTTCCCTGGTTCTGTCATTAATGTCACAATCCACATAAACTTTTTCGAGGACATACCCCGCCCGTGCACATGACAACAATAAACCTTAAACTGTGTAAGATGGAGTGTCCACGGAAGTGTTAAGGATAGAAGGCAAATGATATATTGGCCATATATCATTTGCCTTCTATTGATATATATGCCCAGCTTTTAGGCTGCTATCTGGGTCTTAGCCTCTATGTAAAAACCAAAGGTGAGGTCAGGAGTCGGCGTTATGCCTAAAAGCGTTGGGATACCTATGTACTAAAACGGGAAAAAATAAAACAACATCAGCTGTTAGTAATCACGTTTATTTTACCTGTCAAAAAGACTATATCTTAAAATTAATTATTTCATTTCATGTACTTAGTCGTAAATAAAATTGCCTAGATTTATACTGTCAACATGTCATAATGTTTGTCTCTGGTGGCGACATACACTCACATACACAACACAACGCACACTGGGGCCCGACGGGTTACATCTGACGCAGCCGCTTGTTCGGGCGTTGGCCGTCGTTCATGAAGCCACCCTGCAATACAAACGACTTATATGAGATACACACGTTTGTAAGCTTAGTAAACTATTTGAACGTAGTTACACAGAAAGGACTCAATCCACAAAAATTAACTTCGGAGATATTAGTTGGATGCGCTATTGACCCGCCATACATGTGGATTGAGTCAGGGTACATAAGAAATAGGTTTTAGTGAACTTTTTGTGTAAATGTTTTTTATATCGATGGTCCCAATTAAAAAAGTCGGTAGTGCAATTTTAGGAATATGTAATAGTGTACTTTTCTACACCGTTAGGTTGGCGATATTAAGATCTATAAACGTATACGTATATTACATCACATAAAGATACCAAAGATTATAAGCTGTTGTAATTTTGAAGTGTGTAACACAAGTAGTTTAGTTTTAATATCCAAAACTAACTTCTCTCCTGAACTGTTCGGTTTGTAGATCCGACTTTCTTAATAGGGACCGTCGATATGTTGGACATGTCTTAACTTAACACCCTGGTATAGCAAATTCAATTTCGGGCAGTGTGGATTGAGTCCTTTCTGTGAAACTACGTCCATTTGTGGTATTTCTAAACATACATATGTTCAATGGAACACGACCTTATTGAACAACATGAGTTTGTTCATCTTCCTTTAAGAAAAGTGGAAAAGAGGAACACGTCCTAAGAACAAATGAGACATAACCCATGAGACATTTCGACAGTGTCATTCACAGTCGTTACGCGCGTACCTCAAAAGAAACTTAGCGTAGCGAGTTATGGATAGAGAGTTACATGTGCTCCGAATTCTGGGTTCGTTTAAGGTATAAGCGTAGCTGGCCACGAGAGCAGGGAAGAAAACGCGAAGCTAGATGGCGCTTCTTCTTCACAAATACCGAAAACGGATAAAAACCATAAACAAATAGGAGATAATATTTGGTTATAATTGTTATCCGTTTTTGGTATGTATTAACGTGGCTTTGCCGCCATTTTTTCAAAATAAAATTATTTTTCTTGCTTCTAACGAGGAGGAGACTACTTTGAAGAGAAGCAGTCTGGCAAATTTACTTGTAGCAACAACCAGTCACCAATCATGCAGTTTTTTTTATTGTACTTTATTTTTGTTAAAGCAAAGCCGGGGTCATTAGTTAATGTGTTTTCTTCTTCCCCATTGCTCTACAGAGCAAAAATTTTGATTAGGTATTAGAAACAAAAGGCACCGTCAAAACATCAAAAGATTAAACATTATTGTTGTGTTATTTAGCCATGTTTTTATTTTATTTATTCAGTTACTCAGATATTCGAGTATAGTAAGTTTATTATTGAAAAAAAAATAAACAAGAACAAAACTGTGTAAACTGTTCTAAAGTCTGTTCACTAATTCGTCCAATGATATGGACACTTCGTATCATCGACAGTACATCGATTTTTCGCAAAATACTTTATATATGGGTAGGAGATTAAAGAGTGTAAAAGGACCCCGAGCGAACGAATTAATACTATAAAATTAGTGTATACTGCGTGTAAAAAGACCCCGAGCAATGGTCTTAGAAAAGTTGTTGGGCTCGTCAATATGAACAACTTTTACAATCACGAGAATGCGGGGAAACGCAAATTTTTGGTGCATTGTATGTGGTTATTATCTATTGAACTGAATTTGTTGTTTATGCGTCTTTTTAGCAAAAATAAATTAATGTCTATGATCAAATCGTTCGTGGAATTAACAGACTATAAGTATGTCGGGAATGACCATGGCTTTGATGACCATCATACATACATGCTACATTATGATACGTGCACAAATAAAAAAAAAACAAGTATGTTCATAAATTAAAAAAAATTGCAAGCATTTACCTGTCGGCATATTGCATGTTGGAAATTAGTAGTAGTTCTGAAAAGAATGCAAAGAATAATATTAGCGGCAAAGAAACGAAGTTGAACACGTTACCACCTGATATCTTAGACTATGTAAGATGTGTTGTCAAAATCTGCATTTCTTTGCCCAATTTTCAGTGCATTCGTTTCTCTACATTGATGCGTCAAAACAAATAAAATGATAGCGCAAAAAAATACAGATAAATGAAGATGGGGGGGCCTGAAACACCTTCCCAACTAAAATAAAGCCTCCTCAAAGTATTACTGTACTAATATGATTTAGATTAGTTGCGTAGACGTGTTCAGGCAGAAAAAATATAAAAGCTATACTGTGCGTAAAAGGACCCCGAGCAATGGTCTGAGAAACGTTGCTCGGCTCGTCAATATGAACAACTTTTACTATGGCGACAATGCGGAGAAACGGAAAATTATTTTTTTCAACTCCATAAGAAATATACTATTTTTTGCTCTCGGGAAATTACATTTTGTATGGAGGCTAAACAATTTTTTGTTATTTCCCCGCATTGTCGTCATAGTAATAGTTGTTCATATTGACGAGCTCAACAACGTTTCTAAGGGCGTATACAGAAAGAAAGCTGGTAACCGGTGTAAATCCTTAGAAATAAAGTCGGCGCTGGTAGCCGACGCGGACAGCGCCGGCTACCATATTCAATACAATGTCCCGATAAGCGCTGGTTACCAGCGTTCTTTCTGTACACGCCCTAAGACTATTGCTCGTGGTCCTTTTACACGCAGTATAATGTTTAAACAACTTAAAGTGCCTCGACCAATATACCGATTTGTGTTATACTTTTTACAATACTTACTACCTGTAATTTGTACTTGTAATTTTAATTGGTGAGATGAAGTACAAAACTACAGACTGTAAATTAATACTAAAGTTGTATATGCTAGTGAGTTACATGCATAATTGAGGCCGTCAGCGCTAAAGTGGCCTAACCCTAGACCAATCAGTATGAAGATATAGGAGTTTTTAGAATAATGAGTTTGACTTCTGTGTGTATTTTATGGAAGCTTATTTTTGTCCAAGTGTTTATATTTTTTTTTCTTAAATTATGGATTCTTTAAAATGTTTTTTTTCCTTTCACATGTTTTTAATAAATTTACGAACTACTTAAGTTGGAATATTAAAAACTGTGGGTTAGGCCACTTTAGCGCTGACAGCCTCAATTGGTATAAGAAATATGTTTTCCATACTGGGATGTGAACAAGCTTTTACCCTTACTAATGAAACTATTGTGTATGCGTTTGTATGCCTATACAATGTTAAATTAAAAACCTTCAAATATTCTTAACCTATTAGCACCCACTGTACTCGGAGACTGACAAGTTATTTTAAACTCTATTACTTGGTAATAAAAGTCAAAATCAATTAAAGATTAAGTATTCTTCTGGGCGTTAATGGGTTAAAAATAAGGTTGCAAACTGTTAGGTGAAAAGATCTGTGACTTTGTGAGTGCGTGTGTGTGTGTGTGTGTGTGTGTACGTACCGGGCGCTGCATGTATGGTGCGGGCGGCATGTAGTTGTTGATGTTCCCGGCGAAGCCCCCGCGCGGCGGGAAGGCGCCGCCCCGCGCGGGGAAGGCGCCGCGCCCGCGACCGCCCGGCCCTCCTGAGTGTACAATAAAACACACTATTATTGCCCACTCGCGCTGATACCACGCGTCACTTTGTTAGTGTTTTTCCGTGTTAGGTGAAAGCGCGAGAAACGGTTGGTCCGATTTTTATGACACTTTTTCTTGTTTCTCATTTGGCAGGTACGAAATCAGTAGTAAAAAAATATACCTCAAATAGCCAACGCCAAAACCGTACAACTAAATTTTTATCGCCCTTCTTGCAACGAAAAGTAGGTAACGATATTTGCCATTGCTGGGTTTTATTAGTTCGACAGCCGAATTGTTTAATGATCACTGGATGGAATCACACTAATACCATAAAAGCGAATATTTGTGAGTGTATATCGATGGTCCCTATTAAGAAAGTCGGATCTACAAAACGTAAGAAGTTAGTTTTGGATATTAAAACTACACTACTTGTGGTACATACTTAAAATTTACAACAGCTAAAGTTTATATAACAAATTCCTAAAATTGCATTACCGACATTTTTTAAATGGGACCATCGATATGTTTGTTACTTCTTCACGTCTAAACAGCTGGAACGGTTTAAAAAAAAACGGTATGGAGTTAGCAGACAACCTAGACCGGGGTAAATTGCTTGGAACACACGCCGGAGTACCACATAATTATCATACAACTTAGACGCCATGACTTGCATTTCTTCGAACCATAGACAAGACAGGATCAATCAGGCAGCCATCTTTATACGTCAATGACGTCATCACGGTAACTCTACAGTTCACGTCTGATTTCCTTTGCTATTTTCGCACCTTTACGTTGCCTCACTCTTTGGGGTCATTGAACTTTCAGAGAGAGAGACTGATTTTGTAGTTACTACTTGTGAGACTAGAGTGAATCTGTCGGAAGTCTGTCAGTTGGTTTATGACTAGTGATAAGACACGAATAATAAATATTAAAGTCAACTTTTTAATGTGACGGACTAATTTGACAATTCCTATGCACGTACAATATGATGGATTGACTTTAGCTGTACCGGCAAACGTTTGTTCTGTCATAATAAGAGAGAATCGATCCAGCCGTTTCGGTGGAGTTTAGTAACAAACGCCGCGTCACGAGCATCTCTAAGTTAGAAAAATCGAATGTAAAATCACATTACAAAAGTTAGGAAAGGAAAACAATAGTCGCCTTATCAATAAACGCGGTTTGTCTATTCCCACATTATACCAAGCCCAGTTTAAGTTGTCAGTTGACAGTACAAGGCTAACCAGTTTCAGAACCTAGACCTGCAATAACTTTAGTATAAGTTACAACGCGTTTATTGGTAAGGGAGTAGGAGACCACAGGGTGCAAATATAGGCCTCTTACATCACTTATTGGGTTTCCCAAGCCTAAACTAGAGTATAAATGAAAAAAAAAAAAATACTTTACCTCTGAAGTTCCCTCGGTTGTTGAAGTTGCCGGCGCCGCGTCCGCCGCGGAAGTTGTTGTTGCGCTGCTGCGGGCTGTTGGAGTTGTTCTGGTTCGCGTTGCGGTTCTGTGATGACGGATGTGCCCGCTTGTACTGGATGGTTGGGGGTGAAAATGATGGCTTATTTGCGCGAATGGGATGTAGTTTTTGAAGATTGCAAACAACCAAACAGCACCACGAAAGGTTTGGTTTGGGCGTTTTGGCCGAATGTTAATTCAGACTATTATCTAAGTACATAACTTATGAATGTATATAACAAATATCAAGACAAAAAATTTCAAGCGCGTAGGATTTGACGAAGCCTACGCGCTGAAATAATTAATTGTGTTTTATTATTGTATTTTTAATGTATTGTAACTTTGAATTAAGTATGTATTAAAATGTTTAAGTTTTATTAAATATGTAAGTATGTTAATTACAATTACTAATGGGAATGTAGACTGGAAAAAAGATAAAAAAAATATTGATACTAATATTTCTGTCAATTTAGTCAATAGAAAACTGGACCCAAAAATTATCGATTCGAACCACTTGCATCCCAATAATAAGATAGAACAGTATGGTGATGTGTTAGCGAATGAGACGTACGTTGTTCTGCTTGTTGTCCTTGGAGTCGTCGTCGTCGTCCCTGTACTGGGAGACGGTGATGAGGAAGCCGTTGACGCGCAGCTCGCGGTCCAGCTTCAGCGCCTTCGCCACCGACTCCTTCTCCACGAACGTCACACGGACTGTCGGGAGAACATCACAATCAGGACTACTACAAAGTATACTAACCTACAGTGGCGTGCACACCATATAGGCAAAAAGACACTGCCTACCTTAGAATTTTGGGTACCCAACCTAATAATAGAGTTATTGCTAGCTATCTTTTTTTGTTGTACTCACGACATAGGCTGGCGAAGTCTTGTGTTTTGTGGGTGAGTAGATAGAATATTTTCTAAAGGCAAGTTACCTATACATTTACATTTACGTCGTAAAAGCTTGTGCACGCCACTGCTAACCTAACTACAAATGTGTAACAATTCAATGTTACAGCCTGTCACGCACAATAGGCGCATTGGACGTCGAGTTGCGGAAACGCGGCGTATCATCTACATGTTAACAGCCTTGCCAGAAAATTAAACTTTGCTAGTTTATTTTCAGGGTCAACGCTTCTACCACCCAAGCCAAAACTGTCTTTAGGCGGGGAAATTCTAAAGCATCTTGTCGAAAGGCGAACCAGACAGCGGCAATGCGTTGACATAGTACGTCTATCTAGGATGCCGGCGCTGCCGTTCGTAGCACCCAAGTCTCTCCACCCCGCCCTTAGATCAGCTTGTCGATTTCGACCCAAGTCTTAACCAGGCCTTAGTTGTTTCCTTAAAATTTTATGGATAATAATAAATTAACAAATAGTCCTTACAGAGCTTGTACTTCATTTTAATGAACTCGTGGATCTGCGCGATCTCGCCGCACTCGCTGAAGAGCAGGCGCACGTACTCCTTGCTGGCCTCGAAGGGCACGCCGACCAGCACGGCGGACTCCGAGCGCACCTCCACGGTCACCGACATCGGCTTGCCGTCGATCAGAGTGCCATTCTCCGCCAAAGCCTATGGATGCGTTCACAAGCTCAGTGCTGCTGGGCACCTGCCTATTGTGCTAAGCTCGAGGAAGATACTCTGTTTTTTACCATAGTTATTATTTAAATAGAATCGTGAAATTGTCTTTCTCGAACTTAGCACAAGGCTTAAATTGGAATGGAAAAGAGATCAAATGATGACGAGTATTGACTTAATATTTTCTGTAATAATTATTAATTTGTTAAAAGTAAAAATTTATTATAAAGTACAGAGAAGTTCATAGAATTTAAATGTGTGTAATATTGAAGAATGTCTTGTGTAGTCTGCAAATTTAATATTAACTATAATAGTTAATAATCTCAACCCCAAAATCGTTTTTATTTCACAAAGTATTTTTAGCGAATTAAATATTATACCCAAACCATATTTTTAGAATAAAATGTACCAAAACTTACCTTAGACCCAAAAATTTGTTGCATGTATGTATTTGTGCACAAATAAGATCATAAATTCAGTCATGTTGCTCGACAAATCAATTTGTTAGTTTATTATACATTTATAAATAAACAACATAAATTAAAACAATGATGACTGAAATATTATATTTTCAGCATCCTTTAGCTAATACATCATCATGCAAAATTGCAATGAAATATCTAGAACTTTACAATAAAGAAAAACACCTTTACTTCACAATGTGAACATCATAGATTTCATATATCCACCTAACAAGTGTTGACACTAGCAGAGTACCTAATAGCATACTCAAAACTTTTAACATTACAAGTGAATTTGCTGCGTTTTAGTTAGTTAAAAAACACCATAAATAACAAAGTAGCATGTTACAAGTAAATAATAAGTTTTTCTATAGACACATCCTTGTAACATACTACGAAATGCACAAAATACAATAGTTTAAAACCAGTCCAATATAATTCTACAGTAAACTTAGTGCCATTTCTTACAGCTATGAGAGCTGTAAATAAGTATCAACTTAGAACATAGTGGACCAGTTCGTGGAAACATTCAAATAGTCATTCATTCTGCACATGACTTTAGGGCAAAGTGCAAATTGAGATAAATAAACATCTATAGCAGTAAAATGTCAATAGTCCAAACTCAGCATCCACTGAGTTGGCAATAGACAATTTAAAAATTCTACAATATTTCAAATAGATAGTAAATGTTAAAAACTTTTGTTTACCTTTTCCAGATCGTCTTTGTTTTTGAATTCGACTATTGCCGATAATGTCGGAGTAGTGGTCAGTTCAGTAACAATGATTGGACCACGTCTAAAAACAAAGAAAATTCCTTGTGTTAATATCCGGAATACCCATATATATACGGTTTTCCGTAAATTTGTGATAAATAATTATTTATTATTGATTAGAAATACTGATTGATACTTTGTGAATGCTCAATTTTTGTATAATGCAAAAAAAATATTATATTTGAATTCTCATGATTGGACAGGGATTGATATTTGAATGTTAGCAAGGAGTAACAAATATATCACAAAATTCGTCTTTTTTAATGATTAAGTACTTACTTGACATTTGTAACTTCTCCGTGTTTGGAGAACAATTCTTTGAGCTTGTCTTGGTAGTCAAAGACGCAGCTTGCAGGCAGATTCTCTACTAATATTTTGCCCGATTCGACTTTCTCCTCTTTTTTATCCTCAGGCTTGGCTTCACCATCAGCGGCAGCTTCTGCATTATCATCTCCACCCTCTTCCTGAGAACCTTCTTCTCCAGCAACTTCGGCCATTTCCTGGTCCAAGCCATTATCTTCGGCTTCTTCAGCGCCGGCTCCCTCATTGACTTCGGTCTCGGGAACCTGCTCCTCGACCTGGGCGGCAGCAGCTGCCTTCGCCTTCGCTGCCTGAGCTTTTGCTCCTCGACCACGCTTTTGGGCTACCATTTTGTCACACACTGCAATAAACGCACGGTATGAAATCAACACACCAAGCTAAAGGTACTTTGTTAGGTTAAGTTGAAAAATCAATAAACACCTAACAAAATTTATGTTTTACCTCCATTAGGCTTTTACCTAAAATTTAAGTATTGAATGTGCTAAAGTACTGTATAGTAAGTAGGTAGCTAAGTAAAGAATCACATCATCAGATTTATATAAAAAAATGCGATGCTCGACCTAAAGTTCAGCGGCCGGTCACCGCTTCCCTGCCAAATCTCAAGGACGTTAGCAGCTATGATGTCAACGCAAAAGGCGCGAAACGACGCATCACATAAAAAAATGTAGCTACAGAACACATGTTTTACATTACAGCAACCATACAATGGTTTAAATCTGAACAACTAAACTGTATGCTAAAACCTAAACTCAATGCAAATAAATCACAGGCATGGCGTTAGGTGAGTAGGTAGGTACATACGCCGCTAATGGAAATTTCAAGAATACGGTGTCATTTAGGCTTTCGGAGGAAAGTATTAGACATTAGAAGATAATTAACAAACAGTACATCAACTATAACTTACCACAAGTAAAATGCACAACAATAGAACACTAAAACAGCACGAATCACACAAAACGACGCCAAAACTATGGGAAAAAACACGTAACCGGCATCACGCAAGCGCGCCCGCCATTAAAAAGTGAGGTTAGAAATGTTGCCATAATAAATATTTCACGTATCGATCGCAGTTCCGAAAATTGATCATCTGCGGCGTACACCATCAACACACAAAATGTCAATTGACAGATTGATTGATGGGATAACCTGCAAATGCAAACAATGTAATGTGGGTGAATTGGAGTCAATTTTGTATTGTTGCAGCGCTACACGAACCATTGTTTCTACAGTTTCTTAGTTAATAACTCAATTCAAAATGGACAAACCGTCCAAAAAACTGTCTAAGTCATTAACTTTTGCCACTACAACACCCTTGGCTGCTAAGAAATCAAAAGGAAACAAATCCGTGGATAATGTTGAGCTGGGGAAAATTCATTCTCCCGGTGAGTTTAAGAATGGTACCAATACACCGAAAAGTGAATCTAAGAAACTTAAGAAAAACAAGAATGTTCTTGACATTACTGCGGATGGCGAGAACATAGAACAGAGAGTAACTTCCACCCCATACAGTGGTAAAAAGAGCATGATGTCTATGAAGTCCATCATTAAGAATTCTTCAGCCTTTATTGATGAATTGGATACAACTGATAATGATATCAGCATGAGCAGACGGAAGAAGCGGAATAAGTCTGTCAGTTTCATGCTGGAGGAAGAAGTGGCCACAAAGAAGCCCAAGGCAGACCTGTGCACAACTCCTTCCCCCAAAAAGGGAAAAAGTGTTTCAGAAAGAAACTCTACTCCAATGAAAAAGAAAAATAAAAAACAGAAACAAGTTGACAGTGTCGAAACTGAAAAAGAAAACATCATTCAAAATATTAACCAGTCACCAACGGAAATACTGAATGATGTAAATACACCAAGAAATAATGTCAAACAACAAAGTGAGTCAGAAAACGCAATCACATCTGAAGAACCTAAAAATGATGCTAAAAAAGAACAAAAGAAAAAGAAACTCAAAAAAGTTAAGAAGGAAGTCTCTAATTCAAATAATACAGCAGACAGTAGTTCTAATGAAAATGTCGAAGTTGCTGAAAAGAAGCCAAAGAAGAAGAGGAAGAGGAAACCTAAAACGTCCGTATCTGAGACAACAACAGCTGATGGCGAACCGCAAAAGAAAACTCAGAAAAAAGATGCCAAGGCAGACGTTGTTGAAGATTTAGAAAACTTAAACATTGGTGACAATCCGCACACAATATCAGACCTCCTTGACGAGATGACCGTTGTGGATAAGACTAAGAAGAACAAGGGTAATAATAAGAAACCTCAGAAAAAAGGCAAGAAGGGTGAAAGTGATGCTGCGAAAACTGACAAGCAAGAGTTGGAACAGATTGAAGAGGGTAAAGAGAAGGTGAAGTGGAAGAAACGTAAATGGAACAAGGACAAGAAAGCTGAAGAGGTAGAGAGACTCGCCAACTCTGTAATTGTTGAGAATTTACCTTTGAAAATTGTTTTGAGGTACAGGAAATTACTTACGGAACACTTTGGAACTTTTGGAGCAATTAAGAAAATTGGGTATGTTGTAAAAATGCATTATCTTTAGTTATGACTTAACTCAGTTGGAAATATACAGAGTTAAATCAAAAATGTTGGCAAAACACAATGAACTAACTTAGCCCATAATACTAAACAAACAACTTTCCCCAAGGAAACCGTTGTGAAAAACGAAATTTCACTTTCATACAAATTACCGACCAGCTGATTGCCACTTTATGGGCTGAGTGACTTTCTCAAGTTTCGCCAATGTTTTTTATTTAATGTTGTATAAAAGTAATGGACGCCCTCCGATTTCATTCTCATAAATTTTTGTTAAAAAATTACTTCTCATGTAGATATCACAAAAATAAACCCAGTGCAAAAAGATTATGATGTGCAAAATTTCAGCTTTCTATTGTCAAGGGTTTTGGGCTCGGTGTTTTTTTTTTTATCTTATTTATTTAGGGATTTTTATCACTAGGGTGATGATGACAATCCCATCGTACCCTTATCCTTAATTATTAACATAAAAAAATATATTATTCTAAAATTAACAAGTTAAGGAGTTTTTCAATTGAAATGTATACAACAGTTGAGCTGGTTTGGACAAAGGTTCACTTAAATAAAATGCTTTGGGGGCTTGGTGTTCATGAGACAGTGATGTATGAATCAATCTGGAGTTTTATATTTACTTATGTAATACATCTTCACACTCTCAGTTGTCTGAAAGCCAATGTTTATGTCTCAGTGCTTGGCCTTAACCCTTATCTGCATCATATTTTTTTTTGTCTGAATAAAAACCTATCCTTCTTAAATTATGTGGCCAGCATCATGGGAAAAAAATTAAAAATGGTCAAAAGTCAAAACTGTGTTCTTACATATTAGTTATACATTTGCCAATAATTTAGAAAAAAAATTGAGGAAAATTATACTGATGTATTACATCACTATGCAGCTACGGGTTAAAGATTTGAATGGCCTATTACAAGTTGCATTTATAACCAGTTATTTTGTATATTCCAGTGTTGGTGAAGTTTACCCGACAGAAGAACCTAAACCAGTGTTCACAACAACTGTATACTTTGATAGTGATGAAGCTGCAACTAAGGTTTGTGTTATATTTTGTCCTGTTTTTAAACATGTTTTCTTATTTATACAGTACTAGCTGTACCGTGCGGTGTTACTCGCACTTTTTCGTTCCCATGGGAATTTGGGGATAAAATATAGCTTATGTTACTCAGGAATAATGTAGCTTTCTAACAGTGAAGAATTTTTTAAATCTATCCAGTAGTTTCGAAGGCTATTCAATTCAAGCAAACAAACAAAAACTAACCTTTCCTCTTTATAATGTTGGGCATACATGATCCTTCCTATTGTCTAATCGCCATGACGCGACAATTCTAACTGTCATGCCGATTGGACGATAGCAAGGATCATAATATATACCAACCATTACATTGGTACAAATACAGCCAGGCATACATACTACAGTGAAATGTCTATTGTGCTTCACTTAGTTATTATCTGCAAAACGGTAAACATTAGAACAGTAAATTTTATAACTTTAGATCCTGTCCATTTGATATTAAGTCCTGAAACTAAATATGTTGACCTCCCAGTACAAACTAGAGCTATATATGCTATGACAAGGTCGATTTTTTCATTCCAATGAATATTTTATACATAGTTATTTCCTCCATGCAGGCGTTGGAAGAGGACGGCAAAAAAATCGAGGGTAGTCGCATCCGTGTGAAGCGCCCCCTACCGGCGACCGCCACGACAATCGTAGTGCGCTCGTACGCCGACCTCACGGAGCAAGCTGTAGGCACAGTCTTCAACGGCGCTGGCAAAATACGTCGCATACAACAACTCATCAAGGGGAAGAATACTATGAGTGTGTATTTTTTTTTTACACTAGGCATTAGCTTTTAGGGTATCCTGGACTTTGTGTAATAATGTAACCTGTCAGTATTTTCTAAGCCCCCATAGTGTTGCCATTAGATAAATTCCAAATTTATTTTTCGCTAAACCATTCCCAAATTGTGATTTCACATTGGAGATACTTGATGAATTATCTCTTTTTTCCTGGGCAACTGAGGTCATACCTACTTAAAATAATAATAAAAAAAAATTCTTTCAGATACGGTATTTGTAGAATTCGACGGTCCCGAAGCTGTGGAGCGTGCAATCAAGATGGCGGCGGACGCGAAAATTGGCGCCAAAAAAATCTACGTGTCAAAGTTCGAAAACCGTGGTGCGAAGAAAGCCAAAAACAACTCTGAATCGGATAAAAAAGAGCAAGAACAGATCAAGAATGCAGCAGATAGCAGCAGTGATAGCGATGAAGAGTAAAATAGTAATAGTACCTATAAGATCGGCTAAAGGGCAGACAGCCGGGGCCCGTGCCAATGGAATATAAAATGTATACAATTTAACGGCCCTAAGATGAAGGAAAACATGATATTAAAATTTTAAAACGGGTATTATACCGCGAAAATTAACCAAAGATAAGCATTCAGCTTACCTCGTTTGCCCGACGTTTCGACACAGTTACCTGTGCTGTGCCGTAGTCGCGAGCTGACTGGAGTCGGCGCAAGCGACGAAGGTAAGCTGAATGCTTATTTTTGGTTAAGTTTTGCTCTATTATTACAGTTTTAAACTTTGGATATCATGGTATGCACTGACGTATCCTTAAAAAAATTAAGGGAAACGTGATGAAGAATATATAAAAAGATTCTTTGAACTATCGCTTTGGGTTATTATAAATGAAAGCTACACAAAGGAAAACAGCCGTTTCGTTACAAATATCGCGCTGGTACGCGAAACCAAAGAGGCCTCGTTCAAGGTACAAAATGCATTTTTTTTTACAATCTGATTTGTAAATAATTAAAGACGTTTGATTATTAATCGAGACATGGTTTAAAGGCAAATTTTCCATGACGGATAACCCATTACGGCTGATCTAAAGAACTGTTTTTGACTTGTTACCGAGTGTGTTTGTGCTCATGTGGTGTCATGCCCCGGAAGGGGGAGAAATGGCAACAAAACAGGGATGGACAAAGGTAATTTGTATGAAGTGAAAAAAACGTGTACGTTGAAAAGAGGCAGGCGCAAGTAGACGCGAACGTCGCCAGAGAATGGCCCGTATGCCGAGAGACAGGTAGGGCTTGGATGGTGGTGGGCTTGTCCCTAATTTTTTTTTGTTACCGAGTAATAATAGTTCAAAATAAGGCCAATAGCCGCTAATGGGTTAACCGGTAGATTTCTAAAAGCTAATGAACTAGGTATACCTAACTAGGATTTATGAGATCTCTATTCTAATAAATTTGTGTACGCACAGTCAAGGACTCCCATTACGAAACACTTCCGATTTTTTTTATGTCGTTGTCTGCATGTCTAATGCTCAGACCAAAAACAACTAGACCCGCGTACCACCTTCAGTATTTCTATTATCCGCCAAAATGTACGGAAAATGGTGTACTTCTGGATCCAAACTGTCACTTTTACTACTAATTTGACAGCTTGGATCACAACACATCAAAAGTGTCTAGGGATCAAGTACATTTTAGAAGATTGCAATCAAGAATGTATTTTACAAAAACTGAATTCATCCATAACTGATTCAAACTAGCTTTCCGCCCGCGGCTTCGCCCGCGTGGACTTCGGATATATTGCGGTATAAAGGAATATTTTGTTTTTGACAGTTATTCGTTCCTAATACTGTCATTAATGTCGGTTTTTGCTATTGATAAAATTATACTTGATAAAAAGTGCCAAATGACAGATTGTTTTTTTTTTACTCATTTCCTTATTGTTCTTCATTCATGGTTAATGGCACTACGCCGAATAGAGTTACAGATGTACGCAAATAATTTTAAGGTGAATCTGTTTTAAGTTGAAATAAACTTTACCTACTTATGTTATTTTGTGTTCTCATTTATAAATGGGGAATTTTCAGGGCCCCTGTTTCTCTTAGTTATGACAGATGGCGCTAGCTGTACTAGGGTATACAAGTCAGGGAAATTACTAACTTCAAGCAGTCCGTATTGAAGGCGACAGTAATTTGCTTATTGTTTGTCTACATGTTACAAAAGTGCCTGAAGTCTAAATAACTCACCCAAATAATAAAAAAACGTACTAAAATATAACTGACAGAAGTCCCCCTGGACACCAACCAGCGACATCTAGATAAGAAATTTTTGAAGTTTGAAAATTCCCCATAACGCACACGTAAATCACATCGCTGCTTAACACCAGGCTGAATGATGGCCACACGATCAGTCCTTCCTCCTTTCCCTATCATTTTATTTTTGTAATTCGTTTGCGGCCCACCAATGTATTTAGTAGTTTTTATTGGCCCTGGAGCCCATCTAGGGTGTCCAAATGATTTACATGACATTACATGTACTTGCTTATGTACAATGGTAGTATTCAATTACATTTCAAGTAAGTCCATTCTGACCAAACTTAATAACTAATTTCATTTTAACTTCCCTAATCGGAATAGTGGGAGACCGCATTATTACAAACGAGCCACAAATTGTTTTAATTTACATTTTAACCGCCCGAACAACTGCTCCAATTGCAACGACTTTTTTAAACATTTATTAGAAATACCAGCTCGAGGCTCTGGAGCCAATAGAGACGGAGAGAGGAGCCATAGGTGACGACAGGCTGTTTTATGCTCGGCTACAAAGCCTCGCCGCAAGGTTGCGAGTCTATCTGTCTTTTATCGGGTGCATTTTTATTGGTGTTACGCTGTCCAGTGCTTGTCTTTGGTTAATTTTAAAATTTCGCGGCGTAACACCCGGTTTAAACTATTAATATGGATGACGTTTGCCGTTCTCCTGATTGTCCTATTGTAAAAACTCGATAGGGGTATTAGGTTAAGCAACTCCGTAACGCACTCTCCGAAATGCACCCTGCCCGCATTTAGCGGTAGACTGCACACGCTGTAAAACTTCCCTATCAACTTCAGGAGCAATATACAGAGGACCATATCTTGACTGTACTAAATCTTGAGAAGAAAACAACACACGTATATTTTTGAAACAATAATTTTATTGTATATCTTAACTTTACATAATTCATCATACTGTATACACAAGATCATGTTCTCATTAAACTACGGTTGTCATTAATATAAATTACAACAAATATTTACATAAAATTGAAATAAATTACTTAAGAATCATAAACAAAAAGAATTATGCACGGCCCTATAGTACATATTTGTAAGTATTGTTTTTAACAAAATACCTACCTAATACTTAGCATTCTGTATTGGAGGAAAATAATACAAGTACTCTCTTAAATGTAAGTTTCCAAAAGGAAACTTTTAATAAGAGGAAACAGTTTCAAAGTTTCCAGTTATTGGTACTTCTTTACAGTTATTTCTTAGTCATCAAACAGAAATATCTTGATTTCATTGAGACGTCTAGCATCTTAGAACTTTTACATTGAAATAATCGATATTAAGCCAAATAAACTCTACATTCTTTACACTTAACCCTTTCCCTGCCAGTGACCAACTACAGGCTTAATTACAATAACATTATTATTTACTATTTCACTGACAATGAGAGTGTTAAGGAACGCACATTTTTTTTTAATCTAGATATATTTTTTCATAGTAGAAATATCTGCCGTAAGGAACCTTTTCATGAAACCTCTGACAACTAACTAATCAGTTTGTATAAACGCTACATCTCAAACCGTAACGTGACGTCATAGTTATTGTTTAACCCGTCAGCACCCACTGTACTCGGGGATTGACAAGTTATTTTAAACTCTAAAGTCAAAACCAAGTAACTATTCGTCTGGGCGTTATAGGATTAAATTGTCTAACAGCAGGCCTAGCACGCGCGTCAAGAAAAATATGACATAGAACAAATACGCGCTCTGATTGGCTGCAATGTCACGCTTCGTGCGACTCAGCAAGTTTTAATGAATCGCAGCAGGTTATATGTCTTGTCACTTATTTCTTGGAGCGCTGTGCTAGGGGGGCAGGGATATATTCCTCTCACACGATGTAACCACGCAGGCCCTCCGATTATTTTTGTAAATGATTGAAAGGTTAGTATCTTAATACGCTTTCAAACCAAACGTATATCAATACTAACTAGATGATATTGAGCTATATTACTGATCGTCTAGGGCCCGCCTTATGTCATAATTTACACGGCGACAATGCCTTTTTGCGGTGCAAATATCATCGACTACCCAACATGTATTGACACTTTCACGTATTTTGAACAACAAAAAATCTATTGAGTCTATTTACAAACATAATAGACCACGCCCGTTTCTCAAGGGATAGGCAGAGTCCATTTAATTTTCGAGAAAGTGTTAACCTCTACACAACGCTAAACCAAAAACGTTGACTAAAGTCGTGTAACTAACTTAGCCCATGATACCTTCATACAAACTTATCGATCAGGTGATTGCCACTTTATACACACATCAAAAGTGTCTAGGGATCTATTAATTTTTTTTCTGTTCTTACTTGTTGTTGTGTCATTTTATATTTTTGCTTGTTGTTTTAATTGTATTTATTTTATAATTTTGGTGTTCTTAAGTTAGTAAATAAATATACATACAATACTGTGTGTATACAATGTGTGTATGAAGGGGCAATTCTTTTTTTTTTCGTTTTTTTGCCAACACTTTTTATTTAACGTTGTATTTTGCCGCGAAGCAAGTTCATATTTCCTTAAATGACTTAAAATTGTTAAACGAGTTCCTAATTTTACAAAGCGTATGTTGGCCATAAGTCTCGTTCTTGTTCAGACGATTTTGAAGTCTACGGTATTGTTGAATAGAGTTCAAAATCGAAAGAAATTTTAAAAAGCTACGATGAGACAACGTCCCATCAATGGGGAATTTTCGGGGCTTTTGTTTACCTTAGTTATGACAGATGGCGCTAGCTACATCTACGGGGGGATAAATGTCAACGAAATGACTTTGAAGCAGTCAGTATTACTAGTATGAATGTGACAGTATTTTTTTATGACGTGACAACGTTTAATAACTCGACACTACGGGCTGCGTGCACGAAAAAGATGACGTCATTGTCCCGTTCCGCAAGCGAGTGTACTACTACTGCTGCAATGTTTGACGTTGTCACGACAAACTACCGTCCGACTTTACAGGCAGCCATTTTTAATTGTTTGGTCACGTGTTACGAGAGTGTCTGAAGTTTAAATAACTTATCAAAACAATAAAGAAAAGCATACTAAAATATAACTGACAGAAATCACCCTGAACGCCTACTAGCGACATCTACATAAGAAATGTTTGCAGTTTGAAAATTCCCCATTTCGATACAAATAATGTTATTATAATATAATATTGCGTATTGTAAAAGTGACTAGTAAATAATCCTCTATTCGATTTAAAATTGTAAAGTGTGCAGTTTCGATGGAAATTAATAACGTAAACTGAAAATTTCATACGATATATCAAATCCACACCACAACACCACTGTGAATGCCAACCCACCAGCCAAGCGTGGCGAATATTGTCATTTGACCGCACAAATGTTCATGGAAATCATTGGGGGAGGCCCTCGTCCAGAGTAGACGTTAAGCGGCCGATGATGACGACAAAATCTATTGTGATTCTTGGGAGTTCCATTACGACGAGAACGTTAGTAGTGTAGTAAAACGTCAAGTCTCAATGACTCAGTTATTTTGTCCTGTTGTTATTGTAATATATACTTTTTTTTTGTGTTGTGTGGCTCTGCAGGGCTCTGTCTGTTGTGCCCAGTATCACTGCGACCATTGCTGATCTATTGTGATCGCCACCTGGTTAATCCTTTAAAGTTCAGTATCAATTTTGAGCGCCTTTACAAAAGTAGGTACTTTTTTGATACTGAGATTCACCACCTCATCAGATGAAAATATATGTTTTCCCAGATGTGTGGATCGTTTGTGCATCATCAGGGGTCCGCACTCTATATATATAATCAATATATACTCTATTTGGTGATGTTAAAGTAACAAACCAATTTGACACCTGTCGTAATAGATTCAACATTAATACGGCCTTTATTCTGTACATATAAAGGTTGACTTTTCTTTAGCAACGAACTACTCGTAAATTTACCGAACAACTAACTGAAACTACACCTTTTTGAGCAAATGAAACATAAGAAAGTAATTTTGATTGTTACAAAACTGAGGAAGTCTCAGAGCGAACAAAATAGAGTTGCAGACAGACAGTTTGATTAATTTTCAACATCGACCACACTGGCGATAGCCTGGCGGGAAGGTAGCGTAAAATACTTTTTCTCCAAACTGGAGATGATGTATGAAAAGATGCGTGAATTTACATAACGCAAAAGGGATCAGGATCGTGACAAACGGAGATCTGTAATCTCTGCCTACCTCTCCGGGAGACAGGCGTGAATTGTATGTTATGTTGTTAAACGAGTTCCTAATTTTACAAAGCGTATGTTGGCCATAAGTCTCGTTCTCGTTCAGACGATTTTGAAGTCTACGGTATTGTTGAATAGAGTTCAAAATCGTTGTGAAATGCAATAAAGAATTGTGTATTGAATCCAACAACACGCAGTAACGAGACAGGAAATATTTTTCCTTACGCTTTCGAGGCCGTATTTCATATTTCCATCTCATTTTATTCTAAACGCCAGCGTTGGATTACAAGTCTAATTATGTTTGGTCTTATGACAGCAGCGTACAGTCGGCCAAGAATCTGCTCAACCACCCTAAGGTGAAACTCATATGAATGTCATTAACTGCTCCGGCAAACATTGTTTCGCCAATATACATTATTTTCGCAGCGCACGCAACGGATGCCCTCAAAGAGGAATAATTTTCCCCGTTTTCTTTACATTTTCCATTATTTCTTCGCTCCTAATAGTTGCAGCGTGATGTTATATAGCCTAAAGCCTTCCTCGATAAATGGTCTATTCAACACAAATAATTTTTCAATTCTAACCAGTACTTCCTGAGATTAGCGCGTTTAAACAAACAAACAAACAAACTCTTCAGCTTTATAATATTAGTATAGATTAGACGTTAAGGTTCATTGTGCACTTGTCACAATATACCAACTCTACCTTATTCATGTTTTAGTGACACAGGAAGTGTCATCGAAACTGATAGAACATTTTCTTGGCCGACCGTACAAAACCAATGGGGAAAATATGTCAGAGAGACGTCAAGGAAAATTCCCACACATTGTTACATTTTCATGTGGAACGACCAAAAAAAAAATTAGTATTATCGAATGCCATCAACCTCGCATATACACTTTAAAACACCATACACTTTGAAACAATTCCGTTTAAAATTGTGAGATCATTATAATTTATAATAACAATATATTTTCCTATGCAAAATGAAAAATATACAATTCGACGCAAAAATACAATAAATAGTACTATATTATTCAATTTATGAGGAATAAACCGGATGAACTCTCATCATGAGTAAGAAATAAGCTGTTACAGACGCGTAAAGAAAACATTGAAAAATGAATCTTAAAACACTTTGCTTATAAGCTTATAATTGATCATTTTTTAATGAAACGCGCAGACATTATAACTCAATATTGTTCACCGGGTATATAGGCGCGAATATAACCAAAGACAAGCTCGAGCTTACCTTTGTTATTTTACTCGA
>SJJU01006352.1:0-17719 GCA_012932125.1 Conopomorpha cramerella
TGAATTCATTCATAATTTATTCAAAATGTGGTGATAAGTCATTGATACAGGCATTGGGACGGCGGGTAGGATACCAATCCAGAAGATTAGATTTTATTTAAATAAATTCGATTTTGTTTTAGAGCTAAATAATTATGTTCTTGATCCCTAGACAGTTTTGATGTGTGTAGATAAACTTTTCGTTACAAATCACTCTGTCTACCTATTGTACAAAACAGCATCAAAATCTTTGGTATTTTGTATTTCTTTTTAATCGGCATGGACTAGTGGTCAGGACATCTGCCTCTAGGACGACGGTCGCGGGTTCGATTCCCGCCACTGACATAATGCTTTAGTGATGAGCTGAGGCATGTGTTGTGTGCGTCTGGGTGTTTTATTCATCTATGTATGTATTTAAAAGTATTTATGTAAAATCAGTCTCTGGCACCCATAGTACAGGATATCCCAGGTTAGGGGTCAGATGACCGTGTGTAAAAATGTCCCGTTATATTTATTTATTTAATCCTAAAACCTTTCCGTTCCAATAAGTGTGTATCTAAATTACCTGAATTTATTCACTCGGTTGGAATAAAACTAGAGTTTTATCTGTATTTTTGCAGTGAAACTTGCCAGTGGCAGCATCAAAGTTTCATTAGCGGCAGCTTGCTGAAACTGCGGAGGTTCGCTGCACTCCTGAAGGAGCTGATGAGGGTATATTCTACTTACTTCAAAAAACAACTACGTAGTGCTTAAAGAACTTGAAGTGAACTTAAATTTCAAGTAGACAAGCACATCTCTAAAGAATGGCTCGTACGCCGAGAAGCAGGTAGGGCTTCTTAGTGCAACTTCCTTTTTTTTTACAATCACGGTTACATTTATTTATTTAATACTTTATTGCAATAAATGTGCAAAAGGGAAACTTAATACTAATGCATTATCTACCAGTCGACCCCACAGCATGGGAAAGAGTAGTTGCGGGTCAGTATTAATATAACAATATGATATGGTATAGATAGTAACAAAATACTTGTAGGTAACTATAGATACAACACTATTCATTTTATTGAAACGAATTTTAAAAATAACTATATCCATATTTCATACAACGAACTAGCCTGAACTTTGGGTGTCAAATACAAATAGATAATTATATACCACTAGCTTAGACTTCGGTTATAATGCGGTATAAAAGAATATTTTTGTTTTCCCTCGAGAATATCAATTTTTCCGGGACAAAAAGTATCCTATTATTTAAACCGGACTTCTAACTATACGTCTGCAAAATTTCAAAGCAATCGGTTCAGTAGTTACGGCGGGAAAGCGAAACAAACAAACTCACTTTCCCATTTATAACATTAGTAAGACTAGCAAGATGTCAATAAATGCAAAGATAGATATCCTCTGTATACTTTAAGCAATATGATAAGAGCACAGAACTCGCGACCAACATCCCAGAAGCAAATACCCTTTACCCAATTCATGTTACTGCAACAACAACAAAAAAAAAACCACTTGTGAAGTAAAACTTTTTGCATTGTGTGACACTGTTTTGCTGCTCTGCTGCGAGTCTGGTTACCCTCAACCGTTTTGCCAGCACTTGACTTGACAGTTAGGTGATTATTCTTTTTTTTTTTAAGAAAAACTCCACGGTTTTCGGATTTGTTCTGTTCTGACTTCTGATGCATATTGCATAACTTATTATGATATATAAAGAAACAAGCTCACCCGGCTAACGTTGTTTTGTAAATATTCACTATTAACACTGTTTCTCTTCTATTATATTCATGTTTATACATATGTACATTCCTCAAGAATCATCACTCTATCTACTAAAGCAAACCACATCAAAATCCGTTGCGTAATTTTAAAGATCTGAGCATGCATAGGGACAGACATCGGGAGGCGACTTTGTTTTATACTATGTAATGATGAGCCACGCTTGTTTTGTTAAAAAAAAAGTTTAGAGATACTTATTATTATTGTGCCTTTTGTTACTTGTGTTACTAACATAGGACAAGCTTATTGTGTAGTACATTTGTACACAGTAACATTTGTGAGTCTTAGTTACTTTAATAAATGAAATTATTATTATTATTATTCTAGTGATAACCCTTTTCATTGTGAAAACAATATATTCACAACAGCATTTTTACTTTTTTACTATCTAGTATCTTCTACAAGTACATACAGCGCTAACTCAACGTTGTCGGAAGAACGTAGGTACCTATACTTTAAAAGCTTCTGCCCGTGAAGTGTTTGCCGAGTGTTGAGCGTGACTGTACCCGCCTGCCCGCAATTACAGTGGCAACTGACGAACGTCCCAGTTCCGGCACCAGCCTGCCGCATTATTATCTGAATACTTTATACAAACTGCACGCGGTAATGGTAACAAAAAGTGCCCACGTTACGTACGCAATATCACGAAAACAGACACGCTAAAACGCACGACTGCACCAAAATTGCGAAAATTTGCGAGAAAAGGTGGTAAAATCTTGTAATCTTCACATAGTAGGTATAAAACGAAGTCGCCTCTCGCTGTCTGTCGCTATGTATGCTCAGATCTTTACAACTACGCAAAGGACTTTGTCGCTTTTTTTTAAATATACACTTCACGCCTTTAAATCCCAAAGCGGGGTAGGCAGAGGCACTTGCTTAATAAGCAAATGCCCACGGTTCACCAAGCGTATTTAACCCAACGTGACAGGGGGTGAGCCCATATGATTCCAGAGGATACATGCACAGTATTGTATAGTAGGACAACACTTAATATGCGCATTACACCTGTGCGAAGCCGGAGCGGGCGGCTAGTGTAATAATATTAAAAAATATATATATATTTATTTTTATCATTCAATCCATAACAATATGTTTCCAGGGTTCCTATTAAGTTTAACAGAAACCTGTACAAGGGGGAAACTGCTGGAACGAGTGTAAAGACATATAACGAATATGAAACTTTATGAATGTTATGAACTTTCAATTGCCTTCTTTTTTTTCAAATAAAATAATAATAGCGACTAACAATTAACTAAGTCGTAGATAAAGTG
Organism: Conopomorpha cramerella; assembly: GCA_012932125.1. Classification (NCBI taxonomy): domain Eukaryota; kingdom Metazoa; phylum Arthropoda; class Insecta; order Lepidoptera; family Gracillariidae; genus Conopomorpha; species Conopomorpha cramerella. The sequence goes on from SJJU01006352.1 coordinate 3,027, forward strand.
GGAGGGTACCTACTGCCAAAATTATGCGCAAGAAACAGCATCGGTGGCATATTAATCCGGCGTGGTTAACGCACAGCTGTGCAATATGCAGATGATATTCTTCTTACTGCTCCGCAAGATGTTTATGTCTTACTAACTAAAGATACTTTGATATTATCTAATGATGAAAAAGAATTAAAATGGTTGTGATAATGACAATAATTTTGAAAGCTCAGCAACATTTGTACTGTGGCATTTATTAGTACATATTATATTTTACGCGCTTCTATCAGAATAGAGAGCTTACGAGAGCTTTATCATCAGAGTTACGAAATTAAATAGGTACTCAAAACTTTTTATAAAGCTCAGCTCAACTTTGAAAAAAAAAACAATCATCATAATTATCTTGTAATCCAAGAACTTACTTAGTACGTACAAAAGTCGCGTTTCGCTGCAATTTCAATTAAGTAACAATTGCATGTAGGTACTTGCAGTATGTAATTATTGTAGGCACGTTAAGAGCCCGCATGCTTTAATTGGCCGCATACGTCGCGTCGGGCTGAGAGGTCGCTTCCTCTGAGCTTTTATCAAACAGCTGTGTGGAAATACTTATTATGATAAAGTTTTCAAACTTTAGACGTTGTCTTTATGGTTACTTTGTTCAACGTTACGTTTTTTTACACAGTCAAGGTAGATTATGCAGCAGATAAGTTACGTTTTTAATTAAGAGGAGAGAGAATTTTATGTTAATTTTTTTTTCTTTTCTTTGCGTTTTATTTTATACTATAGTAGGATCCTACTGGAAGAATGTAACGTGAAACAGAATAGCACTGCAGTCCTGCTTTCCTATTTTCTTCTCAGATATTATTCTAACTACGTATTTAACATTAATGTGCTTAAAAAATAATTTCTGTCATTTTCATTTTTGTCTGGGTGTTAACGAGTTCAGCCATTCACATACCCCTAAAGACAGTGGCGTGCACTGGCTTTTGCGACAAGGTAGGCAGTAATCCCCAAGGAATGACACCTATATAGGTAACTTGTCTTTACGAAACACAGGTACTACGATAGTCTATGTCGCAAGTACAACAAAAAGGGATCTAGCAATAACTCTATTATTATGTCGGGTAACCAATATATTAAGGTATGCAGTGTCTTTTTGCCTATATGGTGTGTACGCCACTGCATAAATGGTATATAAGGGTATACCTGTATTAGTAGTTTAAATCAATAACATTCGGATCCTTATCTCCCTGCCCAAGTTGAAGAAGCTATGGGCTGCATCACGTGCACGGCGTAACCCAGCCGGCCTCCGCCCCGCGCCCGCCCGCGCCCCGGACGAAACATATGCAATAGGTTCACTGCTCGCACGCAACGCAAAGGAGATGTTTTTTTGTTAAAAAAATCTTCTTACGACGCGACGACGAAGTGATAAATCGAAATATTTTTTGTCCGGTTTCCGAACGTTTGTTTTTTTTTTAGGGAACGGTAAGTGAAAACAATTATTGGAATCCTGATTATTATGAAATTGGCCTTGGAATCATTTTTTTTTTTTTGGAATTTCATCAAATGCTATGGGTTAGGTTAGTATCTCACAAAGTAATATAGATCGTAAGTATTATTTTTAATAAATAGGTACATATCTATAACCTAAAATTACAAATTTCTTTAGGTTTGATAATTTTTTATAAAACGCGCACGCACATTTTTTTTTATTTGCCCGTTTCCTTGTCCCACTGCAGGGCATGGGCAAGGCCATTATAATTTAATATTTTGTTCGAGTATATCGTTCGAACTTGTCTGATTAATAATCACGCCGATATATCCGGTAGAAATATATTCGTTAGGTTTACGAGATGGCAAATGATAGAAGCTTACTCCCAAGCTACGGAGATTCGAGGCAGTATCATTTTCTGGCCAATATAGCACTGAATAACTCTTCGCGTACGCTTCCCACTATCTTCATTCCAGACGGGTGCAAACATGCAACAGCCAGCGGACGTATCGCGTTCTCGACTCCAACCATGCGTGCAAATGTTACCAAAAGCAGGTAAAATCCCAACAATCCTATTCGGAGGAATACACCAAATAATGTGGATCTTTCGAACAAGGTAAACACTTTTAGTACACGGACCAATAAATTCGGACGTTTTCCGTTGTTAAGGCATATGACACATTCCTTTAACAGACCATTGCGCATTGTGCACTCACCTTTAGAAAGGAGACTATTGTGTGAATCAAAGTGCACAATGTATTCTGTATCGATTCGGGGGACATTATAAGGCTCTATTGTTGTAAGCAGGTAAGAAATGTCCCAATTGTTGTAACGGACGTTACGGCGTCGGTGAAGGTAACACGGAAATTTGTGACACTATTATTCCCACAAACGTAAACAAAGTGCAGTCATATTGATAGACTAGTGGACGCCCCGCGATTTCATTCGCGTAGTTTAGTAGTACCTGCATCCCAAATTCCAAGCGTCTAACTGGAGCGGTTTAGTTTTTTCATACAAAAGTATTTTCCCGTTAAATCCCGATCCCGTGGGAATTTCCGGAATTCCTTTCTTAGTGCATCCCTACGGTACCTAAGCTACGACCGTTCCAAATTTCAAGTGCGTAAGTTCAGCCGATTGGGCTGTGCGTTGATATGTCAATCAGTCAGCTTTTCCTTTTATATTTTTTTTATTTAGATTTGTAGGTAAGTAATATCAAGTGGTATAAAAAAAGTTTCGCTCGCGGACCACTGTGCACGTAAAGGAGTCTTAACATGTTGTATCAGAGCAAATTTAAATAAAAACTTTTCTTAATGTAATTGCTTCGACTTTTTCAATTTATATTTATTTATTTACTAACAAAACATGCATCACATGACAGGTTATGTACCCAATGCATAATGATATTAAACAACATTATAAACTTAAAACGTACAACAAATTAATATTAAAATATAACAAAACTTAACACAATAACTCAATATTGTTCACGACATAATAGGAGTGAATATAATCAAAGACAAGCTCGAGCTTACCAATGTTATTTTACTCGAAGTTTCGACGCAGTTGTATGCGTCGTGGTCACGAGTGGACTGTATACCCGGTGAACAATGTTGAGTTATAATGTCTGTGCGCGTTTCATTAAATAATGATCAAAACTTAACACAATCTTATTATACCTACAAGAACCACAACAATATTATTGCAACGTTTTACAGCAGCTCTAGTGAACACGTCCAGTGAACATATCTACTGATATTAATAAACTTAAAGATATTTTAAAGTGACTCACTCTTTTCATTTATCGACTGTACCTAACCATAATAGACGCGCGTAGGAATAGGTCAAGCTGATCGAGTGACATTAACTGTAGGTAACTTCAACCTTATCACGCTAGGTAAATACTTACTCAAAGCAAACAGTGATAAACTGTGACATCTTGACACAAAACGGATTGAAACGGGGAAAGGCAGATCGGATGAAATATTTGGCAGTGTGATAAATTGCCAAGTAATTGGTAACACTTATGGTATGGGCTGATGATGATGGTAACACTTTCGGTTTCATAACCATACCTGGGTAAAATTGTTAAATTGGGGGAGAGAATTATCAAAAACTAGCTGTCCCGGCAAACTGAGAGCTGGAAACACTTTTATTAATGTGTAGGATTATGAGGATAGACATGAATTAGCACATATATATTATATTTTATCCCGATATTTCATCAGGAACACAAGGCATAAACTGCGGGTAACAATGTTGAGGTCACAGCTAGTTGTCCACAAGTATATAATTGTAGTCGTATAGAAATTTTGTTAGCCCACGTTACAAGTTCAGATCGAGTTACTCGTAATTTGTAAAAAAAATATTAAATTTCATATATCCTATAGGTAGTTTCAAAGTTTACTTAATGGAATTATATTACACGACGTGACTATTACCAATAATTGCACGCCTAGTTCCGGAACCAAATTTTCCAGCAGTTAAACAAAGAGGTTTTATAGCCGTGAAGGAAAATCAAACAAAGCACCCTCCGGCGTCCAGAACTATAGAAAACTTTTTAATTAAAATTATTTACGAACCTCCAACCAAAGTCTGTGTGCCTAAGACTACCTGTGTGCTGTTGGGATGGAAGTATATGTTTCTTTCTTGTATTGACTCAAGTTCCTAAATGCAGGAAGAGGCAAAGAACACGTGCATTTAATTTTTGTTTCATAATCAAGAATAGTAAAATACGAGCGATTTTTTTTTAAACCAGGATGGCAACTCTTTCGTGGACACGTCCTGAATATCGATTTCATTACAATAAACTTTCTATTGTCTTTTTGTTGAGTGTCCTTGAAAGTGTTTATTACAGAATCTTAGATATTGTTCTTTGATTATATATATCAGATATCTACTTCTTCTGAAATATCGTCAATTACGAACATTATAATATACTTAACTAAACTAAATTTATTAAGATAGGTCAATTTTGGTACTAAGTATGTATATATGTACACCTACAATAAGAGATATAATGTGGCCAAACAAAACTCAACTGCGAGCTGGGAGATGTGTATAGATATTACCTATCCAATAAAATCTTTCTTAAGTTTAAGTAAACCAATAATAATAAAAAGATTATGATATAAAAGAGTGTTCCTGCAATACATCTTGAATAAATTTCACTAAGAGACAAATTCAGATAAGAAAAGTTTCGTCTTTGAACATTCAGACTCGATCCATTTCGTGCGAAGTTCTTTGTTTAAACGCGCTCCGCTCATTAAACTACACCTACTTGTAATTCATTTAACACATGGAAATAAAACATTATTTATTAAACACCCAGCTGGTACCCGTCACTTTGTAGTTACAAAAGAAAATCAAAAGAACACGAAACTGATAACCTATCCGATAAAAAAGAAAGAATTAACTTCAATAGCCCGTAAGAGAACCTTCAGTCTGTACCACAAAGAACTGAATTGACAAAATGATCTGTACAATTTTCTTTGGGTAGTATTGAACTGGCAGTTCCTAGTGATGAAGTATATGGAGTAGGTCAGTAAACAATGGTTTCTGGGTCTTCCCAGTGCAGTAAAGCGATAGCAATCAGAGTTGTGGTCCGGCTGTCGTTGAGCGGTACCACTGTGCACTCCCAATGTGCTATTTGATACTGCTTGATAATACCTACATACACAGTAGCTGTTTCAGAATGAGCTGAACTTTAAAAAAGGGTATTTTAAAAAAATGCTTCGGATTTTTTAAGATAGAAGTGTAATTTATAACTTAATCTGCTAATTGTGATCTTGAATTACACGTGGAAGTCCAGGGAAGGTTTAAAAGGTGTATTTCTTCCAATACACTGGGTACAAAAGCGACGTCCTATGGCAAAACAAATGTTTGCTGAGACAGTCTATATTATAAAAAAATTATCGCAAAATGTATTGTTAAACGCATAACTCCGAAACGGGGGGACCAATTTCGCTAATACTTTCTTTGTTGTGCTTATTAATGACAGCAGAAGGTTCTTATGAAAGAAACAATTAAGTCTACTACTGGACACAGGCCACCCTGGAGGTTATACTAATTTTATATCCATGTTAATAGTTAGGACAGGGCAACGTATGTTCTTTGTTAGAGCTGCTAAGCATGCGAAGAACAGGCAAAAGAGAAAGAAAGAGGCTCCCTCGTCCTTGTTTATATAAGGGAATAATATAAAATACATCTTTTATTGCGAAGTTTAGTATTATAGTACATACTGTAAGTGATAAAAAGGTGTCGAACTCTGCTTAAAAAATCATCTCAGAATAACTGGAAAACGAATGAATTATGCCATTTCTTTCGAAGTACGCAGGTGTTGCCAGATTTCGCGGAACGAATTTTACGCAAAATCAATATAACGAGTACCTACTAAAATAAATTGCCTAGCTAAATATTACACTTCCCGCTGATTCGCTTTCGGTTAGTTATGATCCTGGAATCTTGAACTTTAAGAGGAATTAATTAAAAAATAAAACATGAATAACCCACAGATCACAGTGGCGTGCAATTAGAGGCCTATGTCCAGCAGTGGACAAGTATAGGCTGATGATGATGATGAACCCACAGTGCAGGATTATATTAGGTTGTATCATGTAATGTCCAGCAGTGGACAAGTATGGGCTGATGATGATGATGATGTAATGTTCCTCAGGTTATCTAAATATATTGTAATCAATACACAGTCAAAGGACGGATATAAATTGTCATCGAGACGTGGAAACCAGTGCTAAGCAATCTTTATAAAATTAAATCTCGCGCGGAAATAGATCGCCTTGTACAGCCGATGTCATCAGTCCTGTCTGCCGAAACAGTGACTCTTTGAGGGTAGCTGTGGATTCGTAACGTACCAGTGAACGTTCCAGCCGCCACACTCCAGGCCACTTGTGACCACGACGCGTGCAACTGCGTCGAAACTTCGAGTTAAATAACAAAGGTAAGCTCGAGCTTGTCTATGATTATATTCGCGCCGATACACCCGGTGAAAAATATTCAGTTTATACTTATTTAGGTATACTGTTCCCATATGTACTTTTGTATATTTTAATACTATTTATCTTATAGCAAACACAACTAGACTTGCAAGCCGTACCTACGACCCCCATTGTGTCTTTTCCAACAAACTGTATGGAAAATTATGTACTTCTGTCTGTGACTGTCACTTTTAATACTAATTTGACAGTTTGGAGCCAGATTTACCCTGATACGCAGTAAGGACAGAAGATATTCTTTCTTACTCTTTCAGCCCTGCTTATTTTTCATATCGTTGTCTCGTTTTAAACTAAACGTCAGTTTAGTATTGCAAGTCTAGGTTTTTGGTCTGAGTTACTTACATTAGGTCACCGTTTAAGGTCCCAGGCAGATTTACATGCCGGAATTCTTTCTAAATACATAAATAAACGGAAGCACTTACTCCAGCGAGATGTATGTACCTATCCACTCCCACACCTCGTTAATTTAAATTCATTGGGTTTTGTTTGGAAGTTTTATATAGAACAGTCCATTCAACGTAACAAAGGGTTGCTCATTTTGCGGCTTATTCAGTCAAGAGTTGAAATCGTCCAGCGTAAGCTGAGACAGGTCTGCGTACACGTCTCCACTGTGTGAAGAGCTTAGAGGCAATACATTGAAGCATCCCGACTATTTTGCAGGAAGTGCCTAAGTGGTGTCTCGTTGAAATATTTTTCAAAACTCTTCTAGACAATATTTTCTCGGTAAAGTTCCACGAGCGCAGATGTGTACCGTACCGAGACGGCGGAAGTATGATTTAGTGTTACGTCACCAAGTGATTTGTCTGTATATGGGAATATGCTCTACATAATGTTGCTTAAAAAAACAATCTGTAAATACGTATAGTTGAAATCGAAAGAGATGCAAAACTACTTTGGGCAATGATCGTTCTTTTTTTTATATCCTTATTGGAGAGGCCTATGTCCGCAGTGGACGAATATGGGCTAATGGTGAATGAAGCTTAATAGATAGAGTTAAGTTTTCATTTTTAATACCTGTGCAAGAACAATCCAATATAAAATAATACATTTTTCGTAAGATTGTTAAGTACTTAAAGAATATGCATAACACTTTGAAAACGTCAAAAGTTACATTGGAGAAAAGTTTTTTCGTGGGAAGAAGAAGAATATGTAGAAGAAGAAGAAGAAAAGAAGAACGTATACGTAATATCTCAAATTACAAACGTAAGTTCACGCTACTAACTCTAGTAAAATAGATCTATTTAAATGTGTAGCAAAACATAAATAGTAACCCACTTTTCATAACGTCTAGACGAAATCGCTGAAGCAACATGCTTTTATAGCCTAAAGTGAAACCATATGTACCAACCGAACATTGGATTCAAACGTAGACTTTAAAACGCTCCCACGAAATAAATGTTTTGTTTAAAAATTACCATTTCGATATAGATGGAGAGAAGTCACAAATCGCCTAAATTAAATTACACACATCAAAAGTGTGTCAAGAACATTTTAAGCTTTAAAAAAAATCTAATTTATCTAAATCAAATCTTGAACCACATTTTGAAACCACATTTTGAATAAATTATGAATGAATTCAGTTTTTGTAAAATATATTCTTGATTGCAATCTTCTAAAATGTACTTGATCCCTTTTGTGTATTTAGTAGTAGTAGACAACAATAAGTAAGTTCACTGAGAAAAGATTTTGCTAAAATCGAATAAAGTAAGTAAAATGCTATATTTCCGGAAACAATGTTGATGGTTCGGTAATTATTCCGTATCTTGTTAGCCATAAGAAGCTTTTAAATTGATTTTTTTAAATACCCTCGTAGGAATCGTAAGCCTCTTATATCATCATCGTCTTTACTTTATACCCTCTATAGACCCTCTTCAGTCCTAGCAAGCATTTCAAGAAAGACAAGACACAGAACAAATACGCGTTGTGATTGGCTGCCAGTGGCGTGCACACCATATAGGAAAAAAGGCACTGCCTACCTTAGTATTTTGGCTTCCCGACCTAATAATATAGTTATTGCTGGATCTTTTTTTGTTGTACTCACGCCATAGGCTAACGAAGGTCCTGTGTTTTGTGGGTGAATAGATAGGGTACCTATATTTCGTAAAGACAAATAGCCATACATAGGTGTCAATCGTTGGGGATTACTGCCTACCTTGTCGTAAAAGCCGGTGCACGCCACTGTTGGCTGCTATGTCACACATCGTGCCACTCAGCTTGTTTCAACCAATCGCAGTGCCTGCTATGTCTTGTCGTGTCTTTCTTAGAACGTTTTGCTAGGGGTACTGGGATCTAGCCTAGTCGTGACTCCTCAGTACATCTTCACCTCTAACAGGTATTATAGTGGTTTAAAAAAGGCGGTCTTAAAAATTACAATTCTAACTTATACATACGAAAGTCTCTGTATATCTGTGTGTTACTTTTTCACGGTCAAACCGTTGAACCTTGGTATGAAGATAGTCTAGATCTAACACAGAATACTTTTTATCCCGAAGTTCCACCAAGAGCAGTTTAACAGAAAACACGCCGTTGGAGTTTAAATTTTTTATAAAATTTCTAATGCATGATGCTCGGAAACGAAACAATGGATTTGCTAGTGTCGGTATTAAAATATCTGTACCTCTATTACCTAAGCGGGTGACACCGCGGGGCGTCCACTAGATAAATATGTACTTATAAATTAACTAACTAACTTATAGTACTTACCCATAAACAGCAGCAGCACCAGCGATGGCGCCCCCACACTGGGCCGCGATGTAGAGGGCAGTGCGCAGCGGAGACACCTTGCGACGCACGCACAGCGCTGCGCTCACCGCCGGGTTGATGTGCGCACCTGGGCGGAGGAAGCGGGTTTATGTCTTAACACAAAATAATATGAGGAAAAATTGTACTGTACAAGTGAAAAGCACATCGCCACTTAAACCAGGTAGGTGTAATCACAGGACAGAACCTCAAGAGACAATGTGTCTCCTGGGTCACTTTTACTAAGGATACCAGTCTCTCAATTCGCATTTTTGTCCCTAAAGATGTCTAGACTAAGATATTTAGCACTAGATATGTACGTATGTAACGAAAGTTAATTTGACATAGGTACTTAGGGATATCAAATTCAAATTCAAAGTATTTTATTTCAGACCATGGTCCATAGGGTTAGTAAGTACAATTCAACTTAATTCTAATGTTAATAATACACAATTCACTTCTTATTTGCACCGTGAAGTGTTTATATCAACCTTCATTTTCGGCAATTCATATAATATGTGGATAAAGTCTATAGATACAAAATCTATAAGTATAAAAATCAATGCCACTTTTCGTTGTAATGTTATAACTCAACAATGCCTTTACCGATTTGGCTAATTTTGGTCTTGAAATTATTCGTGGAAGTCCAGTCCAGAGAAAGTTTGTATGTAGAGAATTAAACAACTATGTATTAATAAGTAGTAGTAAATAGTAATACACTATACGTGTCTACGACAGTTTTCTATCTATAGAATTGTGTGACATAAATAAACAACAAGCACACCCGACGGACCTCTATTGCACAACATGGCATAAAAAGTGGAGCACCCAAAGCAATTTTCACCTATCACTTGATTGCATAGTCTAGACTTCAATTATGTCTTTCCCTCTCTCTCGTTCAATGTGAATATCTTTCTATTTTTACCGGCGGCAAAGGGTCACCCAACAGTCTGTGGTACTGCATTGCTAATTTTATGCGGAATCTATCGATTGGCGACCGCGACACGACCCTGTCCACTTGTGTGTATTTCCGTACATCTATTAGCTGATTCGTTCTAAATTTCATAATAATATAAGGAACATATTTCGAAATTAGTGCGCGATTGTGTGCCCCGAGCCGCAAGCCTCGCGATCCCATTGTTCGATGATATAATTTAAAGTGACATTGTTCCTCATTGGCGCGTATCACATTATAGAGTTTGTCATAAACCTTATAACAAGGGGAAGGGTGTGAGAAGGGGTGGACAAACACGTGTTGTTCAACGGGACAAAACGAAGCGGTCACTTGTTACTTTTTTTTAAACCGCACAGGGTATCCTGACCTTATCAATCTAACCTGTTATTTAAATGCAATTAGATATGAGATTCTAAAAAAAAAACAATAAAATTGACTCCAAACTAGCTAAAGCAATCGGGTTGAATTAGTAACATCTGCAGACGAATAGGGCAGGTAGACGCATTCCATAAAACGTCCACGACACAAAACCGCCAAAGGGATAGTGAATTTTAATAACACGAGAATGAAACAGATTGCATAACGACAACCGATGAAATTGCTCCTGCCCATTACGTGCCGGAGCCGTTTCCTAAACGAAGGATTCCGTCTCGCACCTTGCACATAAAGGAGCGAAAAAAATATAGAGCGTAGATTAACGGTCCACAAAAGAAACTGGTGTGCAACTAAGGAAAATGTACTTTAATGCATTGTGTTAAGGTGCAGAGAAAATGACGGGACCGTCACACGTGTCGTTGCAGCTGCCGAGCCTCCTTTTTTTTTGTAAAATCGTCTACAAGAGCTGTTCTTGTCCGTCCATACAATAAGATGGGTTCTATAACTAGCGAAACCAATTGATCAATGGATTCTTATATGCAGGTAGAGACACTTTTACCTACTAGTTCAGTAAGTATTCGTAAAGTTATTGTGTCTCTGTCTTACATACACGTAGGTATGCAAGTGTATGTAAAGGATTATTATGCGGACTGGTTTAAAAATACACTGTTGATGTAAATAACTGGTTCTGCAACTTAACGCGAGTTCCAAGTAAAATATTAATGTTTGGTACTAACTTAGCTCTTATAATAAATTATCCGATATGTACAAAACGTAAGCAAACTTTTGTTGCATTCTAATGGTGAAAGGTAAAATTACCGAAATTAAAAAATATTGGACGGCAATAAACACACAAAAAAAATACAAACTTTTCTCTTCATAAATAACTAGTGGACTGGACAGACGTTGTTCTGTATTAACTATTAATATGAATATAAAATTAATATAATCTCCAGGGTGCCCTGTGACCAGCAGTGGATGTAATTTTTTTCTGTTATAAGAACCGTCTGCTATTAACACTTTCCCGGACACTTGATTCAAGGCAATAGAAGTTTCATTGTTACAACGTCGACAGGCGGGATGTGTCCGGGAGAGGGTTAATAAGCACAACACAGGAAGAATTAGCGAAATCAGTCCACCCGTTCCGGAGTTATAACATTACAACGAAAAGAGGCATTGATTTTTATATAAATGCATGCAGTACCTACAAATTGAGAAATGCAGGGACTTAACTGATGTATACTGTACCTAATTACTACGTCTACATAGGTAGATAACGCGTAGGTATTTGCATCTAATTCGACTTACTAAACATTAACAATGATTAGTGTACATACATACCCAAGGGGGTTGGTAAGGACCAATAAACGCGTAACTTATACCTACTGAAACTGGTTACTCCTTATTTGATGTACAACTTACAACTTAAGCTGAGCAATACAACGACGGAATAGATAAACCGCGTTTATTAGTAAAGCCAATAATGTTTTTTTTACACCTGTCTCCCAGTGAGGTAGGCTGAGAAAATAGGTCCTCTATCTGCTACAATCCTGACAAACGTTTCTTGAGTTATTTCCTCATCCACATTTATTTATTTATACACAATAAAAACACAATAAAACAATAAGGCTTAACAGCATAGAGCCAAAACGCACTTATTGCTACACACTAAATCCATCTTTTGCTATTTATCATAGTTGTTTAATCCCTATTACTCTTAATCAGTGGCGTGCACTGGCTTTTACGACAAGTTAGGCATTAATCCCCAAGGATTGACACCTATGTATAGGATAGGTTAGGTTACTTGTCTTTACGAAAAATAGGTGCCTACCTATCTACTCACCCACAAAACACAGGACCTTCGTTAGCCTATGTCGTGAGTACAACGAAACGGAACTAGCAATAAGTCTATTATTAGGTCAGATAACCAAAATACTACGGTAAGCAGTGTCTTTTTGCCTATACGATGTGCACGCCACTGCTCTTAATACTACATAATTACAATGTAGAGCAACGAATACACTAAGCTTATCTTTTAAAGTTCTTATGACTATTTCTTACCAGATATGTTTAAAAAGCACAAAGTTAAGGTGGCCATGGCACATCCCGAAGCCAGGGCAGTGGCCATAAGCACCGCCGAAGCGGAGGCACCGACACCAACACCACCAGCTGCCCCGCACACTATAAACACGTAGAGAAACGAAGCTGCACACTCAGCCACCACCGACTTCCACAACGACAAAGTCCTCACTTCCAGACGTGCTGGTATCCTTCCGCACAAAACATTGTCGGTACTCAAGTTCGCGGCATCCCTACGCATACACTCCAATTTGTCAAATAAAGTAATAATATGATGTTCGAGATTGTCGTCCGAGATATTCGTGAACGTTTGCTCGCCCATTTTAGAAAAGAAAATTGAAGTAGTTTTTTTTTTACAAAAATTTAAAAAAAAATATTAAAAACCCGCGAACATTTCGAAAGTTACGCGAGCGGCTGGAACGGAACGTGTTTCCGCGGATACACCCTCGCGGTAGAGAGTCCGGAGTAGGAGTGAAGTGAGCAAGAAGGATGAATGAATGAACCGGGCTCCGGGAGCGGGCGGGGGCGAGCGCGGGCGTATCGCTAGCGGTGGGGCAGGATGAGGGCGCTAAATGTTCTTTGTTGATATCCGTGCCGACATCGCAGTTTTCCCAAACAGAGTACCGATACTTTGTTGCAACCCTCTTGATACATTGTTTTCCACTGAGAGGTTTTAGTTAGGTTTAGGTATAGCTGCAAAAATTTGAAACCGCATATAAGCTAACTAGTGAACGCCCCGCGATTTCATTCGCGTAGCTTAGTACCTGCACCCTATATGTATTTAAAGCGTGTAACTTGAGCGGTTTATCATACAAAAGTTCTTTCCCGATAACTCCCGTTCCCATGGGAATTTTCCAATAGCCTGTTGCATCTAAGCTTTAAGTGTACTAAGGTATCTGCATCCCAAATTTCAAGCGTCTACCTTGAGCCGTTTAGATTTTTCATACAAACGTTTTATCCCGTTAATTCCCGTTCCCGTGGTAATTTCGGGAATTCCTTCCTTAGTGCACCCCTATGGTACCTAAGCTACGTCCGTTCCAAATTTGAAGTCCTTACGTTTAGCCATTTGGGCTGTGCGTTGATATGTCAGTCAGTCAGTCATTCAGTCAGCTTTTCGTTTTATATATTTAGATTTACTTAAGCTAGACTTGCGAACGTGGGGAACCCTTTTCGGATTGAAAATTTCCGATAGTAGGTAGATTAAGGCAGTTGTTGAATTTATTAAATAAGTAGGTAAGCACTTTTTCTTTTAGTGGACAGGACCTTTGTGAGGCACGATACCGCTTAAATGGGTAGTTCTTAAGTTTACTTTACGCCGTTGGAAGAAATACAACTGGTATTGTTTCTTTCAGAGAGAGTATAATTAAGCATTTTGTGTTTATTACGGTATTTGTTGCAGTAGCGGATATGACCCCTTATTAAGACCTAGGTACCTACCTAGGCTGACGGTAGACGATGAGAGGTGGGTATAGGTAAGGTAGCTTATATAATTCATTAAGGTATTGACAGAAATGCTTCTCAGTGGCATGCTTTTGGGACGTTTATGGTAAGTAATCACAAAGCCATCAAGTATCCCAAAGCTTCGACTCGTAAGAAAAACAATAATATTGCGGGAATCGCTACAAAAGCATGCCACTACGAATACTAGTATTCTGTATTACTTTTAAGGATACCTAGCCTTCTAAGGAAGGTACAGGGGTTATGTTGCAGTTACACCAATAAAAACCCCTCCGGTGAACATGAGAGGTGGTGACGGATAATTCCGGTATCTCTACTAGGACAGAGCACGTGACCATACTGCACTGCTGCTACTCCTTTTGAGTTGTTCTTCATAGGCAAGTCATCATCAGCCACATAACGTCCACTGCTAGACGAGGGCCTACCCCAATGAGATCATTTGGGGTGAAATGCCAGTAATCGCCAGGCTTGACAGGGGGGTTGGCGATCGCAGTGGTATTGTGGTTTAACTCACAGAGAGCGCTGCTGCCCGTTCTCTGGAGAGGTCCCTCGGTCGCCTCTTACGACCCCCATGACGGGAAAAGTTGGCCTGGGGTGGTGACAC